>JAATLQ010025183.1:13446-26881 GCA_013421005.1 Heliconius erato x Heliconius himera
CCTTCCTTACTAGACCTTATGATAGTCTCTTCAACAGAGAGTGTTGCTACATTTGGACAAATGTCAGCCGAAGCTTTTTCGTATCACGACTTAATATACCTCTCCTATAAAATTCGTCCACCTAAGCTTAAACCTACAGTGGTGATGCGAAGATGCTTTAATAACATAGATAATGTAAAATTCATGCATGATCTAAATAGTATCGATTGGGATTGTATATTTGGCGCTAAGTCTGTCAATGACCAAATAAATCTTTTTAATTCTCTTTTAATCGAACTATTCGATATTCATGCGCCTCTTAGGCCTATTAAATTAAAATATCTCCCTGCTCCGTGGTTGACTAAGGATATTAAGCTACTCATGGCCAAACGCAATAATGCAAAGTCTAAATACAAGAAAAATCCTACTAGTGAAAACTTGCATAAGTACAAAATACTACGAAACAGATGTAATAAGACTTGCATAGGTGCTCGGCGTAGCTACATTCATGCATCCATTGATAGCAGCAACTCTAAAAAAACATGGAAATTTCTGGACGCGATGGGTATAGGTGGCAGGCGTACAAAACATTCATCTTTCATAAGCAACTGCATGGATTTAGAAAGCCTAAATAAGTTTTTCTCAACTGTCAATCAGATGGATAGTAATACTAAAATCAAAACCCTCCAATCACTATCACTACTTCCTGATCCTTTAACTACTCCCTTTCTATTTACATCTATTACTCCAGAAGAAGTACGAAGGCATGTGATGGCTATTAAATCTGATGCGACAGGTAGCGACAACGTAAGCCGACGCATGATCTTGTTGACCCTTAATTCAGTTCTTCCTATATTATGTCACATTTTTAACTGCTCCTTATCCTCTTGCGAATTTCCTGATGCTTGGCGTCATGCACTAGTGATCCCTATTCCAAAAATATCCAACCCCACTTCCTTTTCAAACTATCGTCCAATTTCCATACTTCCTTTCCTTTCCAAAGTACTTGAACGCATTGTGCACGACCAGTTATACCTGTATAAAATCCTATATAAAAACAATATCCTGTCCTCTTTCCAATCCGGCTTCCGTCCTGGCCATAGTACAGTGACAACACTTAACAAAATATGTGATGACATTAGATATGGCATTGATAACCAACAAGTTACTGTACTTGCGTTATTAGATTTTTCTAATGCGTTCAATACAGTTGATTTCGACATCCTTTTAGCCATTCTAAGGTCCATTAACATTTCTCCAATAGCTGCTGAATGGTTTAGCTCATATCTTCACGGCCGCACTCAGAGCATTAAGCTTGACGGGAAGCATACTTCTCAATGTCAATTAGGCGCTGGCGTTCCGCAAGGGGGTGTGCTGGCTCCCTTACTCTTCTCCATTTTTATTAACACGCTCACTCCACATATATCGACATCATATCATCTTTACGCCGACGATTTACAAATTTATAAAACGGTACCTGCTAATGACATACCCAGAGCGATAGATGACATTAATTCCAATTTACACTTAATTAGTTCTTGTTGTAAATCATTCGGACTATCTATTAACCCAAGTAAATCTAATGTATGTATGTTTGGGCATTCTAAGCAGCTATTTAAAATAAAATCAAATCTCCCTCAAATCCTTTTTGATAATGTTTGCTTAGAGCTCAGTGATAGTGTTAAGAACTTGGGAGTCAGAATGGACAGCACATTTTCCTGGTCGCCTCAAATTGCCGAGCTCAGCCGTAAGATCTTCTGTGCTATAAGAAGTTTGAGAAGATGGAAGAACCTACTACCATTAAAGACTAAAATCTCATTGGCTCAAACTCTTCTTCTCCCTATACTTGATTATGCTGACTCGTGTTACTTAGATTTATCTCAACAACTACTAAATAAACTGGAACGGATGCAGAATGTCGTAATCCGATTTATCTTTGGATTGCGAAAGTTTGATCACGTAACACAATATCGAACTCAGCTTAAATGGCTCACTGTAAAAGACCGACGACAACTACACTCTCTCACACTCCTTTACACAATCCTTTACCATCCTGTCACTCCTTCGTACCTCAAAGAACGATTTAAGTTCTTGGGGTCGAACACCCTCCACTCCCAACACCTTCGTTCCCGCAACAACAATCTCCTAGAAGTCCCATTATGTCACACTAAATGCTATGGAGACTCTTTTACTGTACAAACAGTAAGACTTTGGAATGCGCTGCCAGGTGAAGTTAGACGATCTCCATCGGTAAATATTTTTAAGCGTAGGCTTAAAAATTACTACCTAGAACAACACTTATAATATGGTCATATAATATGTACGTATATATGCATTTCCGTATTATTATTTTTTTGTATGTATGTATGTATATATGTATGTGTGTATGTATGTATGTATGTATGTATGTATATATGTATGTATTTGTATGTATATGTTTTTATATTTGTATGTATGTACTTTTATGTTTGTTTAATATTATTATTTTGTTTTTGTTTTACTACTATATTAAGTAATACTTTTTGCGCCTGACTGTATTCTCTTACATAAAGTCCTGCACTCTTAATGGTTGCCTGTAAGAGATCACTTGCAGTGATAAGGCCGCCATTGCACATGCTAATTTAAGTACCTACATATGTACCTACATAAGTACCTACATGTCCCTTTCTTTTATGTAAATTGTGTATTTTTTTCATGTGCAATAAAGTATTATTATTATTAAGTTCACTCTGCCGTGTGCGGGATATAGCGTAAAACTTTTTTTGTTTATTTTACCTAATTTAACACAAACAAAATTGGTAGCTTATCTATGTATAAATGACTAGGGAAAATTATAAGAACTGTGCATCTATTCATAATATTTGTAGTCAATTTGTTGAGTGAGTATTCGTTTAGTTAAACCATTGTTGGTACTTTTTTCGTCTAAAACGATGATGTAAGGTTGCTATTTTTTTCAAATTACACTTTAAATAGATACTTACTAGGATCTGCCACATGCTGTGCACGGCGGGTGGAGTGGGACGAAGCTATGTTATGCAATGTAATAAAGAAAAATTAACAATTACTTAAAATAAAATGACTGTTTAAAACTATCATATATAGTTTTTCCACAGATTAACTCTATGGGACACATTTTGACCATTTATTCAAAAACTATCATTACAATTATCATCAAACTACTTCGCTGATATCACCGTGTCGTCCACACCGTTCCTGTAAAATTACAAAGCTGTAGGTACTCCTTCTAGACCGTTACGGTCTAGAAGGTGTATCATTACTTACAACGAAACACACTTTTGACCAGTAAAATTACTTATGAATATCCACTGCAAATTATTATTAGAAAGACAAGACATAGGAAAACTTATAATATAACTATCTAATCCACAATTAACCAAAACTTATATTTATATAAAACATAATTAAATACATAAGTATTTTCTAAACCGGCCTGCGTGACACATAAGCCCATGAGCCATGACCTGTGCCTAAGCACAGTTATTAAAAGATTAAAAAAATATTAAATCAAAACACTGTCACCGTTAAGTAAAAGAAAAACATTAATTTCATGATTTTAATCAAAAATAGTAATACAAAGGTACAATAAATTGATATTATATTACGATAAAAACTTAGAACGTCTATAATAACGTATCTGCTATTTAGCCAGGTCTTATCTTTTATTAAGGTATTAGATCAGTAATTCAATTACCAACGAACACCTGTAATCCAATATCTAATCCGATTCTTATATGCTACTTTCTATATTACGATTTCAACATCTAATTTGATTTATTATAGATATGTAACTAGAAAATACGTTATGCATTCGTCTTGGTACGAATATTTTTTATTAGCTTCACACTGGTATCCCGCAAATATTAACATTATCTATTGAATATTAAAATTGGAGAACTGGTGACAATATTTATAGAAGACTCAGGTCGGTAACAGTTGTTTGGATCTCTCACTGTCAAGTGTGGTGTCCGTGCTGGATAGTGAGTGTACCTGCAGCCTCTCCTGCAGTCTTCTTCTGCGAATCTGTTATCGCACTGTAGGTCGCGGTACGAGTGAATGCAGACCCACTCAAGTGAAGGCAGTATGCGCATCTTCAACTCCCCTTCGTGATCCTCCTGCAACATTAAAAAAATTCCAGCTTAGCTTAGCCGGAGCTCTATAAAAATTTGGTATAATATATTATACCAAATTTCGCCCTCCTTTTAAGGCAATTATTTTCTAAGATTTAACCACAAATGTATAGTTTGCAGTTTTTTTTCTGACCTACCTACTACCTGTAGATGCTAGCTACCAAAATTCAAAATTCTAGGTTAACCGGTTAAATTTTGCTTATATTAGATAAGAATATTAATATATGTAAACTTGTATGTAAAGTACGTATGCATGTTTATGATAATTTTACTCTCAGTTGAAATTATAAAAGCAACTGAAATTGAATCCGTACGATTTTTACTATGGGTGGCAAGGGGGGGCATCATGCCCCGGGCGCTACTCACAAAGGGAAAGGGCGCCAAAAGATCTGCAAAACTATTTAAATATATTAAATTGGGAGTATATTTTATATATACAATTATATGATGTTCGTCTCGGGGGCGCTGAAAAGGTATTTTGCACCGGGCGCGAGTTTGCCCGCTACGCCACTGAACACGCGGCCGGCAGAAAACGTGATATAAGAAATAACGTGTCTTATTTACTAAAGAAATTTTACTGTACATAATACTATATATTATTTATATATAAAAAATGTATCAAGAGTATTAGGAGCGACAAAGGCTTTCTAATCTCCTACCCTGCCTAATACCAGTACTTATTGTAAGTCTAAGTTGAAATGTTTTTGTTTAAATGTTAGTGGATGGACAGACTGATAAAATAAATTCTAAATATCTTACTGACATTTAGAATTTCTTTTATAAATATCCTATACGGTTAAATTGTATAGATAAAACCTTACAAAAAATATTTGAATATACTTATAAAAGGAAGGCAAGCATCTAAATTCTCATTACTTTTCACTAAAATATAGACGAGGGACATTGTCTAATTCGAAACGCGGTGCTTGTGGATGCAATTCTTACACAGTAGGTATGAATTATTTTGATTTCTTCGTTTAGGCAAGAAAAGAGAGACAAAATGCGGCGGTAAGTTCCTTTTCCGATCAACATGCAATGTATAATTTACACAGAAAACGAAGAACAGAGTGTCTTGACACTAGGTTCTCCCTAATTATGAGCTATATGCGACATAATATATGACACTGAAAAAAATATATTATTCATATTTTTTTAGTCTAAACGTATTATTTCTCTTATCGATTTGTTATATAACCCTCCCATTGTAAAATAATGTAAGAAGCAATGTCGAAGAAGGAAAGGTGGCTGAGTGCGTACATTGACGACTAACGAAGACTAGAACGGCATTATCTATTTGTCACCATCACTTATCGGTAGCGTTTGACACCCGAATACCAGTGATCCGCTATCTCTGAGGCAATATGACGTAATATAAGCAAACCACACGGTTTGCTGATCGAAAAATTATTTTTCAAAGTAAATTATACGAGTTTTTATTTATTAATATTTAAAGATTGATTGTTATTATTATAATGGAAAGTGGCGTTAATGTAGTGGGCAGTGGCATTGATTCCTTTAACTTTTGGCACGCTAAGTTTTATTTGTGAATTTAAAATGGCATTGACATTGAATGTAAAATGGCAACAAATAAAAACAAACTTAAAAGGTACACAGTGACTCACTCACAATCACACTCGCTCACATCTTTAGATGAACAATTTCCAAAATTTTATTAAATTTCAATTTATGTTGTAGTCAATTTACTTAAATCATCACCTAATATAGACTATCAATTTCTATTTCTCTACTTTTTAGAATGCCGCATCGGAAGAGTGACCCTGTAACGCGAAATAAGTTTAACTAGCAATGTACTTTCCCTGCAAAAAGCAAAAGTCCCGTTCGGTACTTTACATCGTTATGAAGCAGTTTACTGGAGAACTATCTAAAGTGTTAAAATTGATCTTAATTGATTTGAACTTATAACTCTCGTGTGACTGATGTTGATGAAAATTATACTTAAGAGTAAAATGTGATATAAATAAATATACATAACTAAATATATAGGGTGGAAGAGGCAGCGCTCCATTTACGGAAACAGTATATAGGGTAAAATATTTCAAACCTATACCTAAAGAAATTAATCAAAATGCCTCAACAGTTTGAACGTAGGATTTTTTTTTCATTTCGCGATTTTTATCCATACCTGTATTTCGTGTGACGCGATTACGTATAGATCCCAATAACATAAACACTTACTACTACAAAAATACTACTAAAGGTTAAACAACTTTGAGCTTTACCGCCAATACATACGACTCGATTTCGAAATGAGGCGTGTGCGGCGGTGTTCCTTTGATAGGTTTATGTGTGCGTGCGTCATTCTTACAAATGGCGTTTTGTTTTAAAATGACAATTTTATTATTTATTTTGTTTGAAAAAAAAACTTTTGCATTTTTGGGAATTTATTTTTTTCTAAATTATATTAGGCTTTTATAGAGTAGTTAAAGCTGTGGTTTCATGTAATGTGGTGCTGACCCTTCACCCTGTATAGCAAATTATAAAGAGAATCAAAGTTAATAGGGTACTTCCGGTTAACCTAAAAAATTAATTAAATTGAATTAGCTTCACGCTGTATCCCGCACACAGCAGGGTAGGCAGAGGGAACCTAGTGTTAAGACACTCCGTTCCCCACTTTCTGCAGAATTAAGGAGGCATGGCGTGTTGGGTGGCAGAACTCAACCCAACAATGGAAATATAAATTTAAGTAAATATTTCATGTCCTCGAGTGGGGATCGAACTTACAACCAGTCGCTTTTACAGTCACAACTGGCTCCAAATTTTTATACATTTTCGAAATAGGTAATTTTTTCTTTGTTTATTTTATAACTTTTAAAATTACGAACAATATAGGCCGACTTCTTTATAACGCGTAATCGCGGAACTGGTAAAGAGACTTTGTTTGTAATAATTAACAATCTTTGTACAAACTCGCTTATCGGCCCTTTATTGCTCCACCCCTAGTTCCCTCAAATGACTTAATCTCCCACCGACTTAATTAAAAGATAACTGGATTCTTTTTGATTGAACCCCTAAAGTAATTCGTATTAGAAAAGATAATACTTTCAGTTATTTCTATAAAGAATAATGTAAGAACAACTTTCAAAAATGCACAAAATTACATTTTAGTTGTTATATTCACAATTACTGAGGCCAGTCGTGGCGCAGAGGCACAAAATGTGACTGTAAAATCGACTGGTTGTGGGTTCGATCCTTACTCGAGGAGATGAAATATTTACTTAAATTTATATTTCCATTTCTTCGTTCTGGTGTCGAGGCTAAGGGCGGCGAACGGAGTGTCTTAACAATAGGTTCCCTCTGCCTACCCTGCTGGGTACATGATACAACGTGAAGCTGATTTGATTTGATTCACAATTAGTTCCTGCTTGCAATTTCGTTTTCGTGAACTTTATAACCAATTGTGGTTATTTTTTTTACATTAAAACAGTAAATTTGTGAAAATTAACGAAAACCAATAACAAATTCAAAGCGTTCAGCGATTCTATAGACGTGCGTAAACTACACAAACAAACAGATAAGCCGACAAAGCTTTGGCCCTTGATTCTTATCCTAAATTATTGTTTTGTAAATAGATTCAATATATAAACAAAAAAAGGAAAGCAGTAATCTTACTTATGCAGTATAAGTAAGGTTAAAACATATAAATGACCAAAAGAATAAACACTTGCTTCCTATTCTCACTTTTCTTGTTTATTTTGCAACTTACTATTTTATTCAAATTATCAAATAGTCAAGTAAATATACTTAGTACAGTTCGCAAGGCTTAAGCTGAATTTTGCATCGGTTACAAACCATAAAAAAAAATCAACTGAAAAACTAAACTAAACTTGCTTCACGCTGTATCACTAGCAGGGTAGACGAAGAAAACGGAGCGCGAAACGTTAGGGTCTCTGCATACCTCTTTCGCCTCGTCCACTGACATCAATCTCTTTATACATGCTTTTCAGGGAGTCCTCACGCTTTTTACGAGACCTTCCTCCAGAATCTTTGATACTGTGTTTTCGAAGGTCAACCTAGGTGAGAGAGGTTGGGGGAGACCCCCAACCTCTCTCACATTTCCATTAAAAATCGCTCACATTTCCACTAAAAATCTTTTTTAACATTTTTTCATCACTCATTCGTTCGACGTGCCCAAACCAGCTGACCACGTTCTTCTTCATTCTCACCGTGACATCCTCCCTAGTACCTGCCATTCTGTTTATCTCTTTATTCCGGATTCAATCAGCTAAGCTGACTTCGCATATCCTACGAAGAGATCGCATCCGCACAGCATTCACCTTTTTTTCATTGCTCAAGACTACGATTCTAAAAATAAAAGGGATTTTACGAGTATAAGAAACCGCTTTAGAATTATGAAAGCAATCTGCATAACAGTGCTAAAACAAAAGAAAATTTTTCACGAAACGTCGACATAATCCAGCATTATGCATGTTATGTATTTTAAGAAGCACTTCCTTGTTAAATAAAATATTTTGCCGTATAATTGAGTTTTACCGCAATTGGTAAAATTAAATTTAAAATGTAATGCCACAAAATTTTTAATCACCAAATTAAGATAAAAACTTTATTAGTTTATTTATAGAAAAATGGCTAAAGGATCTTATTTGTTGTATTAATTGAATATTTATATGTTCAAGTTAATAAGATATTTTTAAAAGACATTTAACTAACCAGTAGACGGGCTGTATTATTTAAAAGATATATTATCATTTAAAAACACTGTTGTTAACTCTGTCGTAGCGCAGTGGCGCAAATGTGCAAACGCACGAGTGTGGATTCGATTCCCACTGTGGGTAATTAAAGTTTTTATATTTTCATTTCCTCGCTCTGACAACGAACCAAAGCGCGGCGTTGAGTTCAGACAATCCAAATGCAATGTCTGCAGAATTCGACAGAATGTGGAGAACGGAAGTGACTTAACACAAGGTAAGGCCGTTAAAAATAACATTATTATATTATATCATAATAAATAATATGTGAAAGAAAAATATATTTGAAGAAATAATTATTGAAACATTTATACTTTAGTGTCTAATCGAAAGAAAGAGTAGGTATATTTGAAAAAAAAAAGTCTGCTTCACGCTGTATCCCGCACATAGCAGGATAGGCAGAGGGAAGTTAGTGTTAAGACACTCCGTTCCCCATTTTCCGCCAAGTCCTGGAGGCATTGCGTGTTAAGTGGCGAAACTCAACGCCGCGCTTTGCCTCGACACCAGAGCGAAGAAATGAAAATATAAATGTAAATAAATATTTCTTTTCCTCGAGTGGGGATCGTACCCAAAACCCGTCGATTTTACAGTCACACTTGGTACCCCTGCGCCACGACTGGCCTCAGGTATGTTTTTAATTTACAAAATATATACCTACACCTATTTAATAATATTATACCTACTATAGGAACACATCCAATATATTCCATAACATGATATTTTTGATCCGATTATATAAAATTACAAATGTAAATTTGCAAACTGTTATGAATTTCAAACAGTACAGCATTATCTACTTAAAACACTGCATTACCCGGTTTAAGGCATGCTTTGCTTTATACGACAAAGTAGGGATTAAGTCGACGCTCTAAATTAACACGAAAAAGCTATATTTTATACCTGGCTTGAAATTGTTGTATTATTTTTAAAATAATACAACAATTTCAGCAGGCCAGTCGTGGCGCAGCGGCACAAAGTGTGACTGTAAAACCGACTAGCTGTGGGTTCGATCCCCACTCGAGGAGATGAAATATTTACTTAAATTTATATTTCCATTTCTTCGCTCTGGTGTCGAGACCAAGCGCGGCGTTGAGTTCTGCCACTTAACACAAGGTAGAAAGTGGGGAACGGAGTGTCTTACACTAGGTTCCCTCTGCCTACCCTGCTGTGTGCGGGATACAGCATGAAGCTGATTTTTTAAATTACTCGGTCTTACCTTCGAGTTTGTTCCTAAGCTACTAAATAGCTGTCTAAAACATTTTGTAATAGTAAGAAGTAAAAATAAATCCTGTGCTCTTATGTTAATCCATGTTATTTAACATAAATTTGCATAGATAACAAAATTATTAGTTGTAAAATTATTTACATATTTGCTTTAATACAGAAGCTAAACCATAACATAAAACATTATATTGTAGCCTGAAAATTTTATGAAAAATAAAAATGTTAGAATAACAGCTATCTTCCTTATAATCACATAAAATTTGTAAAAGCATGCAACCTTAATTAACAACGTCATTTTAAAAGCTTTTACGTAAGTGAGAATAGGTGTTTTTTAGGATTTATTATGTTTTAAATTTCTTTGACTGTTTTTAAAAAGAAATAACAAAAAAATCGATGAAATCAAAAATCAAACGAATCGAAGCGAATGCTACCTACAACAATCTTACTACAGTATCAAATTACTAAGCCTTTTTGTTTTACTTTCCATGTGGTCACATTCTAATTTGGTCCATTTCTGACAATAGCATCTGTGAGAAAATCACGTCTTAAAAAAGGTGTGCGCGCGACAAATGGACGAATAACTCAATATCACGCCAACCGATTCCGATGATTCTTTTTTTATTGGAATACACATACATGGAAGGATATACTTCAAGGATAATTTGCTGAAAGTTTGGTTAGGTTCTGATTATAGGATCCGGTTGAAATTAAACAAGTTTTTTTTTTGATAAAAATATAATTATACTGTAATAGGAAGAAAAAACATTGTTAAAATTGGTGACCCACGGTTTACTTTCGTCAGAAGAGAGATTATATGAAAGATTCCTCATTGTTGCATTTCTTTGTAACCAACTTTAAAAAAAGGGAGAGGTTCCCAATTCGCCTGAATATTTTTTATATATATTCTTGTCAATATGTTAAAATATTAGTATTCACAAAAGTAATACCTAATTAAGATTGAAATTTTACATAGGATAACCACTACTGTAGTGTTGATGGTGAATAATAAAAGTCTACTCATGTTTAGCACTGAGTTTAATCAACACCACTTTAAATGTACGTAAAGTGATAACACAAATGGTAAAATCACAATTAAATACGGTACAGTATTCAAGAAATTGAGTTATTCAAGAAATAACATTTCCACAAACAAATTCAAGAATGAGGAAGAGGAGGCCAGTCGTCGCAGAGGCACAACCGTGTGACTGTAAACGCGACAGTTTGTGGATTTCATTTCCACTCGAGGAAATAAAACTACCACTTCATTCTGGAGTCAAAAGCAAAAAGCGCGGCGTTAAGTTCCGCCACTCAACACGCAATGCCTTCAGAATTAGGCGGAAGGTGAGGAGCGGAGTGTCATAACAGTCAGTACTAGGTTCCTTCTCTCTCTTGCTTCATATAAAAATAATCAAGAATATATAACAAAGACATTTATTGCTACTAAAATGTATCTTAATTTATATTAATACTTGATTAAAACTACGGCGTTTTGCATACCTCGATCTGATCTGAACTACCCTGCCTTGCGACATTAATGTCTCAAATCCGAGCGAAAATACACAGAACAGAGCGTTTTGAGACTATGATGACTATGATGAGTGTTATATTAATTGATTAAAGCTACTTTTTTATAAAATCTCTAATTTTCTAAAAGTACGCGTTTCTAATAGTTATGGATTAGATATCACTTAAGATTTTTTTATTGTGAAAAATATTTTCATGCTTTCCATCTAATTAGACATAGTACAGCGTTAGGTTCCAATATCAATATAAACACAATATGTATCATAAATGATAATTTTAATGTAATAATTTCGTCCTCCATAATATTTTTACCTTGTAAGTATAATCGGGGACTTATCGCGTACAGCTATTAGGTGCGACTGACAGGGACATGATCCTTGAACAGATCTGAGTGGAATGCATTTGAATATTATCTCTCCCTTACAACTACTGCAAAATTCTCGCACTGTTATATCATTTTTATACTCAATATTACTATAATCTTACTATCTATATAAATTTAAAAAAATCACGCTTTACGTTGTATCCTGCACACAGCAGGGTAGGCAGGGGGAACGGTAGTGTTAAGCCACTCGTTTCCCCACTTTCTGCCGAATTCTGGAGGCATTGCGTGTTGAGTGGCAGAACTCAACGCCGCGCTTAACCTCGACACCAGAGCGTCGCAGAGAAATGGAAATATAAATTTAAGTAAATATTTCATCTCTCGTGTGGGGATTGAACCCACAACCAGTTGGTTTTACAGTCACACTACGTGCCGCTGCGCCACGACTGGCTTCAATACTATCCATATCTATATCTAATTCACTTCACGAACCTTTTTATCTATTTTCGTATTAAATTTATCTTGATGGATGCTTCTCATTTTGTGTACAGGCCACGATAAGTTAGTAATATCTCACTGTGCTCACTTTCTGTCCATTTTAAGATATTAAATTATAGATAATAAATATCAACGCAATTTTATTTAACTGCGTAAATAACTCTTGTCTAACTGAATTAAAAATATTTTCATAAATACGATAACATTACTTTTATAGTATGAATTAATTTACTCACGATTATTGAGTTTATTCAGGTACGGCCTTAATACTTTAATCCGGGGCCGAGTCGAGACCAGCCATGTCCAGGGGTACAAGCGTGCGACTGTAAACACGCCAGGTTGTGCGTTCGATTCCCAATCGCGAAAATTATTTTTTTTTTTTTTTCATTTCCTCGCTCTGAAAACGAGGCAAAGCGCGGCGTTGGCTCAATACGCAATGTCTCCAGAATTCGGCGGAAGAAAGTGGGGAACTGGAATATCTTAATGGGAACGGAGTGTTTTAACACTTGGTTCCCTCTGCCTACCCTGCTATATGCGTAATACAGTGCTAAAAAAACTAAGAACTTGATGTCATGTCAGGAGGACTTTTACGATCTGGATAAAAAATAGGATTAATAAATAAGAGTGTGTTGACCTATACTAATATTATAAAGAGGTAAGATTTGTATTTTTGTATGTATGTATGTATGTATGTTTGTATTGTTTTCACACGACAACTACCGGACCAATTTCAAAAATTCTTTCGCTATTAGAAAGCTGTATCTTCACCGTCCCACATAGGCTATATTACATTTTCAAAAAAAATGGGGATCCCTAAGAAAAATGCAATAATGTAACCCAAGGTGTGAAGAAATTGATCTAAAAATTTTTATCATCGCGTGCGCTGCGAAAACTATTTACGAACAAAATAAAGTTCTACAGTATTATAGAACGCATCAATATCTATAAAAAAGTCCGCGATACCATATGTCCAACTACTATAGTTATGACAATATAACTACATTTTTATATTA
>JAATLQ010025185.1:0-24962 GCA_013421005.1 Heliconius erato x Heliconius himera
ATTGCCTTTATAAGAAATTCGATCCTAAAAGATCGTGCCATCATAGACTTCGAATTATCACATTATATTTATTATACATTTGGTACGAGTCTTTATGTGCATCATATTTATTAGTACCGTAGTACTTAAGAGTTCGACTCGACCGCTGCCTTCCGAGCATCACCACCACCTATATATACGAAACGACGGTCGCGACACTCGGGACGACAATACACGAACTCGTCTCGATTAATATTTTAGTCAAAATATATAGTTTGTATTATTCATAATTAACTATGTTATTTATTTGTATTGCCATGCATATTTTATTTTATTTATTTATTTATTTTCAACTTATACCATAGGTACATACTGTTACAACGTGTTTCATGGTTTTTAAGAATTCACCCCTTAAGAGTTCAAATAAGGCGTTGAAAGTTTATATGGAAAAGTCTTTAAATTGCCACCGATTTTTATAAAAATTTAAATTCAGACTGTTAAAAATATTTTATTGAACACGTGCTTCGTAGTTTTTTGAGAACTCACTCCTAATGAGCGGGCGAAGCCGCGTGCGCCCTCTAGTAATTTATATATCTATATATAGACATTTTCAAAGATGTTTTGAGATGCAACTGTCAATATATCAATTTCCTTAATTTTTTGCCTTAAGGATCTTTAAGGATTAAGATTGTGCAAATAGGTGGCTTCTGCAGGATAAATTTCTAATTTATTTAGGTAGGCTTATATATTTTATACGGTTTTTTTGTCAATATTAATAAAATTTCAATCTTATTAATTACTAGCTTAGCTATGATTTTTAGGTCAATCGATTTGTCTTAATCTTACTAGTATCTAAGCACATGAAAATGAATAAAAATAGGCGTCTAATGGAGTATCTTTAAATACATATTTTAAAATGATTATTAGGTTTACTCTTCCATTTTAGATATCTGCGCCGCAACTGTCCTCCTAAACGTTGTTTAAACAATCCTTAACATATACATACATAATGTATGTATTTTTTACTTATTACTCGACTACGCGTCGTAAAAAAGAGGTTATCTATTCATCAGTCTATGTGTGTATGCATGTAATTTTGTTTGTTTCTAGGTGTTTATGTACAGAACAAATGAATTGACCAATTTTAATGATTTTTACGCGAATCTATTCGCATGAATATTGCGGTCGTCACTAAATACATGACAACACAACAACTAAAATTCAACACAGTAACCAGATGCTATATTTTCAAAATAAAAATCCCCACTAATACCCAGATATGAATGTTTTTCTTTAATTGCATACACATATTCTTTAATTGCATAACATTTTTTGAATATTATTTTTTTTCAGCTTCACGCTGTATCCCGCACGCAGCAGGGTAGGCAGAGGGAACCTAACGTTAAGACACTCCGTTCCCCACTTTCTGCCGAATTCTGGAGGCATTGCGTGTTGAGTGGCAGAACTCAACGCCGCGCTTAATCTCGACACCAGAGCGAAAAAATGGATTTCCATTTAAGTAAATATTTCGCTTTCTGTTAGGAAACTATCAATTATGACTGCTAATAATGTTGACTAAACTAATATTTAGGATTTCGTACCTTAAAAGATAAACACCGAACCCTTATAGGATCACTTCCTCATACATCTGTCCGTCTGACAAGATCATTCATCTTGAGATTACGTTAAGATATCAAGGTGAAATTAATATCATAGGTATATTGAGGTCTATTATTCCTTAAAGCACAAGAAAAATAAGGTTTTAAATCTTTTTTTTTTTTAACTTCACGCTGTATTCCGCACACAGCAGGGTAGGCAGAGGGAACCTAGTATTAAGGCACTCCGTTCCCCACTTTCTGCCGAATGTTGGAGGCATTGCGTGTTAAGTGGCAGAACTCAACGCCGCGCTTAACCTGGACACCAGAGCGAAGAAATGGAAATATAAATTTAAGTAAATATTTCATCTCCTCGAGTGGGGATCGAACCCACAACTGGTCGGTTTTGCAGTCATACCTCGTGCCGCTGCGCCACGACCGGCCTCCGGTTTTAAATCATATTTACTTATTTATCGATACTGCTGCATTTTGTATGAAATTCGCAAATCAAGACCGAAATTCTATCAAAATCTATAGTGTATTTTCCGTGGTTACATACAAGTTCCGAAATTTGGCATAAAGTGAAAACTTACAATAAAGGAAAAGTTCCGAACAGGCGAATCTTAAAGATAATTTATTTCATAGTAAAAAAAATATAAATTTATAATTATACTTTATTTCCTACAAAATGCCCGCAAACTTAAATTTGTCAAATATTATAAGCTGCACCGCCGACCTACAATCTTGAAATGAATACAGAAACCTTAATGCGTGAATCGAACTCGAACTTAACCATTTTTTTGTCATTTACAGATAAATACGAGGATTTATTTAGCACTTCATGAAGGAAAACATTCAAATATTTACAGCAATTTCAAAAGAGTGTAAAGTGTAGGTAATTTTTTATCTAAACATAAATTTTCTAATAAGATTTCTTTACTTGTATATTAGATAAAATATTCTATTGCATTTAACTTGTGATAGAAAAGAAGTTTTTTTTTCGAATATGTAGTATGCAGTTGTCTAAAGTGGCCTCTACAGCGTCACCGGGTTTTGTGGGAGGACAAGCTAGAAGAGCTCTGACCTTGGATTGAACAGGTATACCAATAAATAATGTATTTATAAAATTATGATATGTTTTTTATACATCCCATCACTAATTTAATTATAAATTATATTTTGTTATATAAACTTTTTTTTTAAATGTATTGATTAAATCATTCCTTTTTTCTTATTAATCGACGGCCAGAGCTCTAAAGGTCCCAGGTACTCCTAAAGCACGATCATTGTCTGTTAATATCCTTAGGTCCTCGTTTGTAGTCGCCTTATTCATTTCTGCCAGATATTCTGAAAACTCCTTACCTGACAGAATTTCTTGAAACTGATCTGTAATGTAAAAAGAAAGTGTGCTTTTGAAAAAAAAAAAACAATTTTACGCTTTTCCCGCATAACAAATTAAATGAAGGAAACTTAGTGTCAAGACAATCTGTTCTCTACTCTCCTTTCGAATTCGAGACAATAAACACTCATTTTCTTAAATTCGGAACTGAACAATTCAATATAGCGCATTGACTTGCCGGAGCAAAAAGAACAAAAGTATTTAACGTCATAATTCAACAAAATAATAAGTAATTGCAATATAGTTAATAAGAGACCGTTAATAACATTACTTATGTCTATATATATATATATATATATATATATATATATATATATATATATATATATATATATATATATATATATATATATATGTTTTTTTAAAATTCCAAATAATATACATATACCTTCTTATTATATCAAATTTTTTATCATATATATTAATTATATTATTATTTACATATATAATTAGAATCTATTATAACAAAATAATATTTTTATCTTAACATTATTTTGCTAAACTTTACTTAGATCTAAGGCGATAATCGAGTGTTTATATAATTTAACAATTTCACACATTATAATATATAGGGGAGAGGGGAGTAGCTTAGAACAGGGGCACCTTTGAAAATATGTGTTAACAGATTTATTTTAAAAAGAAATTTTGGTAGATTTTTTTTGAGTAGTGGCAGCACTAATCTGCACTCGTGTCACTTATCACCGCTGATATATGAGAGCCAGTTTTTGAGTTACGAGGAGTGTTTGATTTTGAGTAAAATTTTATGCATTTTTAAATAAACGCGTAAGGATCGCAGGGATCCAATTCAAGGCATATGGTTTTATTATTTCCTCTTTTAGTTACAATGTTTCATATATCATGCAATAAACTAGAGATTACTACAATTTTTAAACTTTTACTTGAAAAAAAAACGTTTGGAATTTTTCAAATACCACTGAGGCAGCTTTGAACAAAATAAAGGGGGCAGTTTTTAATATTATTATATGTAAAAAAATACCGCGAAAGTGGCGCAGCGGCACGAAATGTGACTGTAAAACCGACTGGTTGTGGGTTCGATCCCCACTCAAGAAGATGAAATATTTACTTAAATTTATATTTCCATTTCTGGTGTCGAGGCTAAGCGGGGCGTTGAGTTCAGCCACTCAACACGCAATGCCTCCAGAATTCGGCAAAAAGTGACTGTGACTAGGTTCCCTCTGCCTACCCTGCTGTGTGCGGGACAAAACGTGAAGCTGATTTTTATTTCTTACGTAAACTACTTCCCCTAATTTCAATTGCTGGTTACGTCACGTACTACATCCATGTTTTCTTTTAAATTTAATTTTTCTGAGTTCAAATTAGGGTAGTAAGCTGTTTATTTAAAAAATATATTGTTTTATTTTCGTAATATTAGATTTATTCTATGGTTGATCCCATAATGTTGATTACTTCTACGAAGCCAAAGCTACTTTTTTGTTTTTTTTAAGTTTTTTAAAGTCTATTAATAATATTAAAGTTATTTAACACTAGTACTAGTACAATCGCAATGTTAAACTAGGTATATTATTTTTTTAAGTTAACATGATACTGATATTTGATCCCCATCGTTTCTAAAGTTAAGTTTATTGAACAAATTACTTAAAAGCCTTTTAATTTCATTGAATTCGATGATAGTTCAAAACTGCCCCATATATGTTCAAAGCTACCCCGGAAGGGGAGTAGCTTTGAACAATTGACCACTGCTGCTAAAGTTGATATTGCACCTTTAACTTATATATTTTTCTACATATGATGGTACGATTTTGTAGCACAATAGTTGGACTAAGCATTGTGAAATAGTAAAGAAGTTAAAAACTGAAGAATTTTTAGATATGACACAAAGTTTAAAAATCGTTCGAATGTGCCCCCCTCTCCCCTACTTAGTAACATATTTATATAATTTAGTTCTTAAATTCGTTCCGAAAGGTTCCTTCTCTCGAGGTTCGTTGGCTGCTTCCGTCTTACTTGTGACGACGACGACGTATCCCTAGCTAAGTTAAATTGTTCCACTATCCACATCGTCTTACCACATCTGAGAACACTGTTGACCCACATTATCACAACGTTGTGGATTCCAGATTGCATTTCTTTTCTCCAGCATTATCCGAGTACATTTCAGAGTAACCACCATGGGATCATTGGCTGGCGTGCTGGACTCTCTATCCTCTTCTCCTGGTCTTTTCTTCATTAAACTTGACAAAGCCACATGTTGCTGCCATATGACACGTGCCTTTCACGCTTCCCGCGATGGTCTGGCCGCTATCGTTATTATATATCGCGCTTATTAGAGAATTCTTAATACTTAACATTTTAGTTATAGTTTAATATTGATGCGAACTTTCAAAAATGCCTTATTCTAAGGCCCAAATAATAGCCAAATAAAGCAGAGAATAATATTTAGCTTATTTTTGGCTTATAAGTGCATTAAATAAAAACGTATTTTTATTTTTTTTTAATTCGACGATGCCAGAGAACTTATCCACGATTAACACAGCTGACTTAGGTTTTGTCTGGCTTCCCTGCTGTGTGCGGAGTACAGCGTGAAGTTGATTTTTTTAATTATTTATTTATTTTCATATCTAAAAAGAAAACCTTACCATGAAGTTCAATTATCGATTTTTCATTACCGCCATATTCTCTTGGCAGCAACTCTTTAGGAACATATTCGTAGAATGTATCTATTGTTTTATGTACAACAATTCGAGCTGCAAGCTTTGCGCTAAACACTTGTTTGAACAAAGACACTATTGCATCTACAGCCCTCGATTCCGATAAAAGGTGTATGCCTTTCAATTTCATTCCATATCCTTCCTACAAAAATTAAAATTAATAATTAAATCAGCTTCACGCTGTACCGTGTCCGTACAAAACAGGGTAGGCTTATGGAACATAGTAAAACCAAAACACTCAGTTTTCCATTTTCCGCCAAATTCTGGAGGCATTGCGTGTCAGTGGCGGAACTCAACGCCGCGCTCTGCTTCCACACCAGAGCGAAGAAATGAAAATTTTGAAGCTTTGAAATGTTTCATATCATTTTATGATGAAAAGTTGAACGATTAAATGATTTTAATTTCCTCACTCTGTTAGACAGAACGCGACGTTGATTTTCGCCACTAGAGTAACACTAGAAATTTCTCCAAAATTGAGAAAAAAATTGGGAATAGAGTGACTTATATGTGTCTAGAACACATTAACATCACCAAAGTTAAACTCATATAATATACAAAAAAATCCTTCTGTTTTTTTTGGATTACTTTTATTATAAGTAATTACCTTCATTATAAGTAATACTTGTCGTAGCTCAGATGCGTTAAAAGCCTTTAACATCTCCATAATATTTGTTTCACTTATGTCAAATAAAAGGATTAGTCCATAGCAGTAGTCGTGTGCTTGTATGTACTCACATTGCTTTAATTATTTTAAAATAAATTTTGGTTAAAATTATATAGATTAGAAGCTATTCAAGCTAGTTCAAGAGGAGTGCAACAGGAGTTTAATCTGCGTAGGTAAATTATTAGCATCGACGAGGCCCCTTTTTGCGAGTACCTACTTCATATTAACATTCTCCTTCTATCAATATAGGGAAAATATTTAGAGTCAAAACAGCACAAGTTATATACTGAAAATGAAACTGATTTTAAGACAGTATGTAACTTGTGTTTCTAAATTCTTTTTTTTAGCTCCACGGTGTATCCCACAAATAGCATAGTAGGCAGAGGAGACTTTTACTTTCCGTCGCCCGATTGTTGACTGGTGGAACTCAATGCTCCGCTTTGCCTTGTCGCCAGAGTGAAGAAATGAAAATATCAAATATTTCACTTCCTGAGTTTGAATTTTCCTGATTTGAATCTGTTTTCTTGGATACTCTCCAAAAGGCTTACATATGGATAAAAAATATTTCCTATCTATATGTAAAATGAATAATAACTTATCTACACTTATTTAGAAAACGTATAAAAATTTTCAACGTAGTGGGAGTCGAACCCGCGTCTCCTGGACCCGCGTTTCCTAGTGTGGAATAACTCTTTAAAAATATTAAAAACTTATCTACAATTAAAATTAGATAAAAAAAAGTTTTTTTTTCTATATACAACAAATAAATAATCACCAAAAGATACTACAGATAATAAGTATAATAAAAAATCTTACCCTGAAAAAATATTGATTTATTTCTATGAGACCGCTTGGATACGTTTTCGCTGTACTTTTTATCACGAATATTCTGTAATGTTCTTTTGTGAGTTTAGGCAAAAATGTACCCTTTCTAAAAAATTTAAACCTTTAAATTAAAATTATAAATATATCTAATGAAATAAGCATATTTAAGACTACAATGATGATCAATAAGTATGTGTTAAGTTAGTTCAATTTTGTGATTTTTATCAGAGTACGAAGGACGCAACTTAAGCATTGGGGCACGCTGCATCAAACTAAATCATGAAAACTATATAGTTTTTTTTTCAATAAAATTCTTTCTAAAAAATGGTAATCGGGCTAATAGTCGTAAATCATAGTCTAAACAACATAATACTTCTCAATTTAGACAGAGACAGAGAACATTTCTCAATTTGAAGACATTATGCGTTGAGCGTTCAATGACGCATTTTGTCTGGCACGAACGGAGAAATGAAAATAATTCTATGTCTCAAGTGGGGTTTAAATCACCGCGCTTACTATTATTGTCTGAATAACTAGCTAAATCTAGAAATTTAACAATATTAACTTACATATAAGACAGTGATTCACAATTCCTCATATCGCTAACTCCAAAAAAGCTAGGATACAACGTTCGAAATGTGCATATTCTATCCAACTTGATCTTAGCTCTTTCTACTGAACCCTTAGAAATTATAATGGTTCTTTCCAAATAATCCCTTGCTAAAACACATAATACAACATCGTATAATAATTAAGGACATCGTTATTATTTAATTTATAAATTCATTTGTGTCTTTCCCTTGCTCGCTTCGCTCATCATGCCCAGCTCGTATTTTTCACATAATAAAAACAGATAATGGAAAACAGAAAAGTTTTCTTGTAACTAGCGGACCCGCTTGCGGCTTCACCCGCTTAAACTACTGAATATATACTAACTATAAAATATATACTAACAAAAATCTGTTTTCTTAAAATGTGGTTGCTTTTTAATCCATTCTTCCAGCAGGTCGATGGCTTCTTCAATCCTTCCAGGCTTGTCCAAGTTGTAATGTTGCCTCAAGAATTGTAACGTGTCGGGATTGAACTCTAGGATAGAATCTTTGGGTATTGATTCCATTGTACTGGGTAGTGACACTTCAATCAACTGTGCTTGATGACAATTTTACGTAGATTTATACTAAGAAGAGATGAAGCCCGTCGTCCATTGGCAGCGATACTATGTTTTTTAATATTTAAAAGTTTTTATAATAATTTTTTAAAAGAATTTATAAGATAAAGAAGTAAAAGTTTTAAAGGAGTCGCACCAGGAGTTCTTAAAATTGTCAGCCCTTACGAGGACTACAATGTTCCATCCAATGAGAGCGCACTGCTAGGGTGTCCCCTAAAGACGACGCGCACCAGTGCCTCGCCGTTGGTTTGTCAAGTGACGACGAATGCGGTGTTGGGGTCCCCAAAACGCCATCTAAGAAACAGCACGAGGTAGAGGACGGAGCCACAAATAGCTACGTGGTCTGTAAGAGGAGGGATGAAAGAATTGTAGTATAGATGTGATAGATGACAGAGATTTGGATACCGATCAGGAGTTGTTCAATTTGTATTTGAGAAGGTGAAACAAAATAACATGGGACTGAAAGCAGGTGACTTGAATGTGGATTGCCTGCTATATGCAGATGATGCAGTGCGCAATGCATCATCAGTATGCGAGTTACAAGCATTAGTCACCATTTTGAAAGAAGGGTGTGAAAATAATGGCGTAAGGCTGACTGCAAATAAGTTAAAGGTTATAGTATTTGAAAGAATTGAAGAAAAGACGGATCAATGTAAATATTAAGATATTAGAACAAGTGCGAAATGAAATGGCGTTTGAAGCCCCGTTCTCTCTGACTACCCCATGAAGGACACAGCGTTAAGCTAAGTTAAGTTAAATAGTTAAAATCTGAATCTTTTTTTTGACGCTCCCACTTACTGCCCTTAAGTGCCGACACAACAGTATGTCAATTATTTGCTTAATTCTTTAAGTTTTATATTTAGCATTTCGGGGATATTATTTTGGTATTCTAAAGTATAATATATTATTTTGGTATTCTAAAGAGTGCTTCAAAAAATATTTTGATTTTTTTTATAATACTTGTAATACTTGTTAAGATACGGTACTAATAAATTCTTTCAGAATTTTAATTATATTTGAGACTAGCTGTACAAAAAATTCGAACAGAAATATACTCAGTGATTTTGCTTAGCACTTTAATCGGCAGTTACTATTATATATGTATATCCTTAGAATAATACTTAACTTACCTAGTATTTGGAAGTTACAGTCATTAATTTCGTTTTAGATTTTTGGGCTTTATGTGACGAATTCTACTTATTTTTTCGTATCATAGAATTTTTCATTCAGACATCCAATGGTTTTCACTTTCCTTTAAAATTCGCGAATCGACGCATATTTCGTTATGTTTTAATGTCTAATTTAAATGTTTTTCTCAACATACAGTACATAAGCACTAAACGTGCCATTTTATTGCGGTTTTCACGAGAAAAATAACAAATCAATTTCTAAAAAGTTATACTTTTGTTATTGCGTAAGTTCCAACTCCACTTACAACATCGCTGTAATGTTACCTGTCAAAAATGCGTCAAGAGTACCAAATATCACAATTCTAACGAATTCTACATCAATTTTTAGTTAACGCAACCGTCAACTAGCGGGCGGTAGTGAACTTAGCTGGAATAGAATAATTAAATAGAATTGATTGCTTTCACGAGTTCGAAATTACGTTTATTGAGGATTAATCATTGGATAATGGCGTCAAGAGTAAAGCCCCAGGTATCATAGCTTAATATACTAGTGATGTTAAAAGGCGTAACAACTTCGGACATATTAGTCATATAGAAGATGCTGCGGAGTTTGGCATGTAATAATAATAATTTATTGCACTAAAAAAACGAAAAAGCAATATAATAACAGTTACTAATATTTACAAAAAGACAACAAATAGTGCAATAGCAGCCTTATAACTAAAAGCGATTTCTTACAGGCAACCATTTGAATTTATTACATAAAAGATAGCAGAAAGGTGCAAAAAGTAATAATTGTTTTATTTTACACAAATATGATATTATTAAATATAAATGATTTTTTTATTTTATATACATACCTATACATAAATATATAAAAATAAATCAGCTTCACGCTGTATCCCGCACACAGCAGGGTAGGCAGAGGGAACTTAGTGTAAGACACTCCGTTCCCCACTTTCTGCCGAATTCTGGAGGCTTTGCGTGTCAAGTGACAGAACTCAACGCCGCGCTTTACCTCGACACCAGAGCGAAGAAATGGAAATATAAATTTTAAGTAAAAATTTCATCTCCTCGAGTGGGGATCAAACCCACAACCAGTCGGTTTTATAGTCATACTTTGTGCCGCTGCGCCACGATTAGCCGCTGGTATACATAAATATATACATACATACTTACATACAAACATACATTAATACATACATGCATACATACTTAGTTACACACACCCTCACAAATATATATAATTATATAAAATAGAGGAATTAACAGAAATATCAGTTTAAATATTTAGTTCGAGATAGTGCTGCTGAAGACGTCGTTTTAATATCCCAACCGATTGTGACCGTCTCACTTCCACTGGCAGCTCATTCCCAAGTTTGACTGTCAACACAGTAAAAGAATCGCCATAGCATTTTGTGCGGCACAAAGGTATTTCAAGGAAGTTATTATTACGGGAACGAAGGGTTTGGGAGCGTTAGGTTTCCGACCCCAGAAACTTGAAACGTTCCTTGAGACGGAGTAACAGGATGGAAAAGGATAGTGTAAAGCAGTGTAAGGGAATGTAAATAGCGCCTATGTTTTATTGACAACTACTTAAGTTGACTACGGTACTGTAACACATGGTCGTGTTGTCTTAATCCAAAGATACATCTTATTATTAGGTTTTGCATGCGCTCGAGCTTACCAGACAATTGCTGAGACACATCTAAATAACGTGAATCAGCATAATCTAATATAGGTAAAAGGAGAGTATGGGCTAACGATAGTTTAGTTTTTAAAGGTAAGAGATTTTTGCATTTTCTCAATCTACCTATGGCACAAAAAATCTTGCGGCTAAGCTCGGAGACATTAGGCGACCAAGAAAATGTACTGTCCATCCTGATTCCCAAATTCTTAACACTCGCTTAAACGACTAAGCAAATATTGTCAAGCATAATTAGAGGAGAGGAGAAAGTACTTTAGATAATTGCTTAGGGTTACCAAACACACATACCTGCAACTTATTTGGATTAATTGAAAGCCCAAACGATTTACACCGGGTGCTAATTATTTGTAAATCAGAATTAATTTTAGTTACTGTGCTAGAGATACCATTTGTGGCGACGGTCGTGGTAATTTGTAAGTCATCAGCGTATAGATGGTGAGATGACGTTATGTGTGGAGCGAGTGTTAATAAAAATGGATAAGAGTAGGGGGGACAGCACACTGCCCTGTGGTACCCCAGCGTCGATATGGCACACTGATGAAAGTTTTCCAGCAACCTTGATACTCTGTTTACGGCTGTTAAGGTAAGAAGAAAACCCTTTAGTAGCTTTAGAGATGTTAATGGATTTTAATATTGCTAATAGTAAATCGTAGTCAACTGTATTGAAGGCATTAGAAAAATATAACAAAACGAGTAGAGTCACCCGCTGATTGTCAATATCTAATATCATCACAGATTTTTAATATTAAGTGCTGTGTCTGTGCTGTGTCCAGGACGGAAACCAGACTGGAAAGGGGATAGGGTATTATTATTGTGCAAAAATAGATAAACCTGTTCATACACAATGCGTACAAAAACCTTTGAAAGAAAAAGGAGTATAGAAATAGGACGATAGTTAGCGAAAAATGTTGGTTTGGATATTTTAGGAACAGTTATTACAAATGCATGAAGCCAAGCATCAGGAAAATCACTAGAGGAAAGGGAGAAGTTAAAGATATGTCATAAGGTAAGAAGAATAAAGTTGAGCGTTAGCAGGATCATATGTCGACTTATGTTATCGGAACCAATTGCATCGGATTTAATTGATAACACATGTTTGCGTACCTCAGCTGTAGAAATAGGAGAAGAAATTAGTAGAAGAATTAGAAAGTAATGATAGTGAGTGAAGTGTTTTCATTTTAGTACTGTTATCGTTGAGATGAGTGATGAGTTCTTGTTTATAAGCAGATATTTCCAGCAATCTATTGTATTGGCTTTTTTTGATATAGTTTGTTCAATATTTCATTTCGATAGAGGTGGAGGCACTGCTGTGCCACATTTAACATCAGCTCTGTGAATAATTTTAGTTATTTATTTAATTACTATATAAATACTAATAAAAAGTGTTGGAATATACCCATGGACTATAAATGGACGAGAAAAGTGTAAAGTGACGGTGATTACGAACCTGCAGGTGTAAAAACAGTTATAAAGTACCGGTGACAGCGTAACGGACGAGAGACGGTTCTGGTTGTTATAGCTTAGATACTAAAAATGATGGTGAAGTGAATGTAGTTCTTGGACAGATTTATTATTTCATTTTGCCTATATCTGCTACTTGTAATACTTATTGTAAGGACTGTTAATGTAGGAGTTTACTAAAAAAAGCAAGTCATTTCGAAAGGGAACGGCGACAGGACCAAAAGACACCATCTAGAGGATAACAGAGGTAAATACACAGATCTGTTAACGGCAATCAATGGATTAATTTTGTGAGAAATAGGCTAAGAGCTTCTTCTACCGACCACAAGGGGGCAGAATTTTTAAAACTATATAAATAAAAAATAAAGTGATATTCTAAAAGACGTTAAGCGTTGAGTTCTGCCACTCAACACACAATGCCTCCAGAACTCGGTGGAAAAGGGGAACGGTGTGTATTAATACTAGGTTCCCTCTGCCTACCCTGCTGCGTCAGGGATACCGCGTGAAGCTGACCTATGTATAGTCTACTCTGCTGTGTGCGGGATATAGCGTGAAGCTGACTTGATTACATATATACAAGTGAATATTATAGAGAAAGGAAGTAGTTTTTGACACGACGCTTAAATATGTTAAAAGAGTCCATTCACCGCTTATATTTCCCGCGGAAACGCATTCCAAATTACAGCAGCCTAATCATTGAGAGGTCTCCATATGTTTGATAGCGGCTCAGTGGTAATTCTAATCTATTATTGCTGTACGATCTGAGACTGAATGGATGGAGCGAAGGAAACTAAACTTAGATTGAGATACTCAGGGGTGCAGGGATGGAACAGGATGGTGTAAAAGAGTGAGTAAAGTAGAGTAGAGTAGAGTAGAGTAGAGTAGAGTAGAGTAGAGTAGAGTAGAGTAGTGTAGAGTAGAGTAGAGTATGTTAAGATTACGCCGCTGCCTGATAGTGAGCCATTTGAGCTGGAGCCTGTGCTCTGTAATATGGTCAATTTTTTTTAATAATAATATAAAGCTGATGGCTATATTTTGCAGATGATCGAATTTGTTGAGGAGAATTTGAGGGAGATCACAACAGCAAGCATAATCGGCGTAATCGAGGAGAGGAAGGATAAGAATCTGGGCAAAGGATATTTTGGTTCTTATTAGAAGGATTTTTTTTCATCTTCTCAATCGGTAGATCACTCACGCAAAACATTTTTTACTTACCTTTGAAATATGGGGTGACCAGGACAATGAATTCTCCATTATAATGTCTAAATTTTTAGCTGTACTCCGCAACTCTAAGTTAGCTCCGCCAAACATGAATTTTAAATAATTGCTGACGACTAAAAAAGATAGCAACCTGAGATTTATCTGCATTAATTGACAGACCAAATAAGATTTGTTCCACATGCTTACAGAGTTGAAATTTGAATTAAGTACAGCGACGATAGCGTTATGGAGATTGTCAATAGGTAGATCATTAGCATAAAGATGGAAGGGTAAGTTGAGACAATTGAACCAATAAGTAATGTACTCATCAAATTACAATATTTTATTTATTTTTTTATATATCCCATCACTAATTTAATTATAAATATTTATATTTTGTTATTCAAGCATTGTTTTAAATAATTTATTGATTAAATCATTTCTTTTTGCTTATTAATCGACGGTCAGAGCTCTAAAAGTCCCAGGTACTCCTAAAGCACGATCATTGTCTGTTAATACCCTTAGGTCCTCGTTTGTAGTCGCCTTATTCATTTCTGCCAGATATTCTGAAAACTCCTTACCTGACAGAATTTCTTGAAACTGATCTGTAATGTAAAATGAAAATGTATTATTAAATTATCTTCACGCTGTATCCCGCACACAGCAGGGTAGGCAGAGGGAACCTAGTGTTAGGACACTCCGTTCCCCACTTTCTGCCGAATTCTGGAGGCATTGCGTGTTGAGTGGCAGAATTCAACGTCGCGCTTAACCTCGATACCAGAGCGAAGAAATGGAAATATAAATTTAAGTAAATATTTCATCTCCTCGAGTGGGGATCGAACCCACAACCAGTCGGTTTTGCAGTCACATCTCGTACCGCTGCGCCACGACCGGCCTCTGAAAATGTATTATTAAAAAAAAAAACAATTTTACGCTTTTCCCGCATAATAAATTAAATGAAGGAAACTTATTGTCAAGACAATCCGTTCTCTACTCTGCTTTCGAATTCGAGACAATAAACACTCATTTTCTTAAATTCGAAACTGAACAATTCAATATAGCGCATTGACTTGCCGGAGCAAGAAAAACAAAAGTAATTAACGTCATAATTCGGGGCCACTCAATAATGTCATAAAAGAGAACAGATAACGCTAGGTTTTTACTGACAAAATAATAAAGTAATTGCTATATACAGTAAAAAAAAGAGACCGTCTACTCTAAACCTGAACTTACAAACACATACAACGACACAAAAATAGCATCAGCAAAAAAATATTAGTAATAAATAAATAATACTCTTGCCGTGTGATCCCGGCCTAGAATAGGATCATCCTGGTACTGGTGGTGTCGTAAGAGGCGACTAAACTACGTGTGGCAGAGTCACGTTGCCAGCAATGGCAACACGCATGGGCAGACTCGACCGGATCATTACCACCCCTGACGTTTAAAACCAGCGTGAAGTAGTGGCTTTATACCAACGCATCTGTAGCTCCTCTGGTGTTGCACGGAGTCGTGGGCTGTGGTGATCACTTACCATCAAGTGATCCGCACGCTCGTTTGCCTTGTCTTTTCCATAAAAAAAAACTTACATTTTTTTCAAGTTCATAAGAGCCATCTGTCTATACTATATTTGTGTCTTTATATATACACAAATATATATATCTATTATTTGGAATTTAACTGAAAACATTCTTCATTGGATATTTTTTAGAATCTTTGCATATTTTTCTTATGTTCATCCCATCGAATTCTGGATGACATGTTACAGTTTTTTTAAAAAAACAGATAAATAAAATCGTTTCATGTCCATTTAAGGCGATATTTTATATATTTCTTTTTGCTTATACCGTTTTTGCTGTGACTTTTACTGAGTGACAGAAGACAAGCTGCGTGTTATGTATTTACATTTATTTTTATGCGCTTATAAGTTTAATTTTACTGTCGACGGTCTACACTGAAAATGTAGGGCGCTATACGTACACTTTTTTACCTTACTATTATATCTAATTTTTTATCATATATATTAATTATAGTATTATTTACATATATAATTAGAATCTATTATAAGAAAATAATATTTTTATCTTAACATTGTTTTTCAAAATTTTACTTAGATCTAAGGCGATAATCGAGTGTTTATATAATTTAATAATTTCACACGTTATAATATATACTCAATAACATATTTATATAATTTAGTTCTTAAGTTCGTTCCGAAAGCCTCTCTCGAAGTTCGTTGGCTGCTTCCGTCCTACTTGTGACGACTGTATCCCTAGTTAAGTTAAATTGTTCCACTATCCACATCGTCTTACAACATCTGGGAACACTGTTGACCCACTGTTGGCATAGAGCCATTTCCATCATTGTTTCCTCCAACATTATCAGGGTACATTTAAGAGTAATCACCATGGGGTCATTGGCAGGCGTGCTGGACTCTCTATCCTCTTCTCCAGGTCTGTTCTTCATTCAACTCGATAAAGCCACATGTTGTTGCCATATGACACGTGCCTTTCACGCTTCCCGCGACGGTCTGGCCGCTATTGTTATTATATATCGCGCTTATTAGAGAATTCTTAATACTTAACATTTTAGTTAAATTTTAATATTGATGCAAACTTTCAAAAATGCCTTATTCTAAGGCCCAAATAAAGTAAGCAGAGAATAATATTTAGCTTATTTTCGGCTTATAAGTGCATTAAATAAAAACGTATTTTTATTTTTTTAATTCGACGATGCCAGATAACTTATCCACGATTAACACTAGGATTCCCTGCTACACTGTACCTGAGGTACAGCGTGAAGTTGATTTTTTTAAATTATTTATTTATTTTCATACTTAAAAAGACAACCTTACCATGAAGTTCAAATATCGATTTTTCATTACCGCCATATTCTCTTGGCAGCAACTCTTTAGGAACATATTCGTAGAATGTAACTATTGTTTTATGTACAACAATTCGAGCTGCAAGCTTTGCGCTAAACACTTGTTTGAACATAGCCACTATTGCATCTACAGCCTTCGATTCCGATAAAAGGTGTATGCCTTTCAATCTCATTCCATATCCTTCCTAAAAAATTAAAATTGATAATTAAATCAGCTTCACGCTGTACCGTGTCCGTACACAACAGGGTAGGCTTAGGGAACCTTTATCCGCCAAATTCTGGAGGCATTGCGTATCAGTGGCGGAACTCAACGCCGCGCTCTGCTTCCACACCAGAGCGAAGAAATGAAAATTTTGAAGCTTTGAAATGTTTCATATCATTTTATGATGAAAAGTTGAACTATCATCTTATAATCCAAAATATAAATTAAATGATTTTAATTTTCCCACTCTGTTAGACAAAGCGCGACGTTGATTTCCGCCACTAGAGTAACACTAGAAATTTCTCCAAAATTGAGAAAAAAATTGGGAATAGAGTGACTTATATGTGTCTAGAACACATTAATACCACCAAAGTTAAATTCACAGAATATATCTTTCAAAAAAAAATCTTTCTGTTTTTTTTAGTTTACCTTTATTATAAGTAACACTTGTTGTAGCTCAGATGCGTTAAAAGCCTTCAACGTCTCCATAATATTTGTTTCACTTAAGTCCAATAAAAGGATTAGTCCATTGCAGTAGTCGTGTGCTTGTATGTACTCACATTGCTTTAAAAAAAAAAATTGCTTCACGCTGTATCCCGCACACAGCAGGGTAGGCAGAGGGAACGTAGTGTTAAGACACTCCGTTCCCCACTTTCTGCCGAATTTTGGAGGCATTGTTGCGTGTTGAGTGGCAGAACTCAACGCCGCGCTTAACCTCGACACCAGAGCGAAGAAATAGAAATATAAATTTAAGTAAATATTTCATCTCCTCGAGTGGGGATCGAACTCACAACCAGTCGGTTTTGCAGCCACACCTCGTGCCGCTGCGCCACGACCGGCTTCGAAACTACAGATCTAAAATTATACAGATTAGAATCTGTTCAAGCAAGTTCAAAAGGAGTGAAACAGGATAGTTTAATCTACGAAGGTGAAATATTAGCATCGACGAGGACGAGGCCTTCCTCACCCTCTTTAAATTATACGGGGTTCCTGGTAAAGATTTTATTGATTGAAGAATTACTTATAGGTCCCGACTGTTAATCCTAATAAACTATTTCAATTGTTTATTTTCTTTATAGTTTTATGCAGTCGGGGTCTTTGTTTCTACAAATATTTTTTTTTTATTTTTCACTTTTTTGTTAGAATTCATTATGGTAATCATAATCATGATATACCTTATTGAAATCCTCGTAGTAAGCTCTTGAATTTGAGGCCCATATTGTGGTATTCGAAACAATTTTTTTTTTCACTAAGTCCAATAGCGTCCCACAGCCGCCATGATTGTTTTTATTTAACGTCACCTATCTAAGAACACTTGGGCTGCTTATACAAATCTAACGATATCTCAATTATGTAACTCTGCTCAGCGGTTCTGGATATATGAGGTAATAAAGAATAATACATACATACAAGATACGCGCGAAAAACATAACCCTTCCTTAGCAATCGGGAAAAAGTATAATGAAAAATCTTACCCTGAAAAAATATTGATATATTTCTATGAGACCGATTGGATACGTTTTCGCTGTACTTTTTACCACGAATGTTCTATAATGTTCTTTTGTGAGTTTAGGCAAAAATGCACCCTTTCTAAAAAAATTAAACCATTAAATTAAAATTATATTGAAATAAACATATTTAAAACTACAATGATGATCAATAAGTATGTGTTAAGTTAGTTAAATTTTGTGATTTTTATCAGAGTACGAAGGACGCAACTTAAACATTGGGGCACGCTGCATCAAACTAAATCATGAGAACTAATTCGTTTTTTTTAATAAAATTCTTTCGAAAATCATTGTGTAAACAACATAATACTTCTCAATTTAGACAGAGACAGAGAACATTTCTCAATTTGAAGACATTATTCGTTGAGCGTTCAATGACGCATTTTGTCTGGCACGAACGGAGAAATGAAAATAATTCTGTATCTCAAGTGGGGTTTAAATCATCGCGCTTACTATTATTGTCTGAATAACTAGCTAAATCTAGAAATTTAACAATATTAACTTACATATAAGACAGTGATTCACAATTCCTCATATCGCTAACTCCAAAAAAGCTAGGATACAACGTTCGAAATGTGCATATTCTATCCAACTTGATCTTAGCTCTTTCTACTGAACCCTTAGAAATTATAATGGTTCTTTCCAAATAATCCCTTGCTAAAACACATAATACAACATCGTTTAATAATTAAGGACATCATCAATGGCGTCATCATTATTATTTAATTTATAAATTTATTTGTGGCTTTCCTTCTGCTGGCTTCGCTCACCAAGACCAACTCTTATTTTTCACATAATAAAAATTCTTGAACGACCGACAATGGAATACAGAATAGTTTTCTTGTAACTAAAATATATACTAACAAAAATCTGTTTTCTTAAAATGTGGTTGCTTTTTAATCCATTCTTCCAGCAAGTCGATGGCTTCTTCAATCCTTCCAGGCTTGTCCAAGTTGTACTGTTGCCTCAAGAATTGTAACGTGTCGGGATTGAACTCTAGGATAGAATCTTTGGGTATTGATTCCATTGTACTGGGTAGTGACACTTCAATCAACTGTGCTTGATGACAATTTTACTTAGATTTATACTAAGAAGAGATGAAGCCCGTCGTCCATTGGCAGCGATACTATGTTTTTCAATATTTTTATTATAATTCATTTATTTTTCAAAAGAATTTATAAGATAAAGAAGTAAGAATTTTCTTAACAGAAGTATATTTTTCTTGCAAAGTGAAAAAAATATTAAGATAGTTGTAGACTTGCTCGTGGATGAAATGATAGTGGTCAGAGCTTGTATTCGATAGCAACTAGACTTCGTATTGGCTAGGTATGTTGGGGTTTTCATTAAAAATTAACTTTGAAACATGATATTTCTGAATTAACAAACTAAAGTAAAATCGCAATATCTAGAAATTAGCAGAAACTTAAAAGTAAATGTTTTATAATTTTCTCAGTTTTGTTTATAAAAGTATATTTTAAATTCATTCAGAAAGATCACACACAGACGTCTTGGAGGGTTCAACAAAGACTCTTGAAGCCGCAGTCTGGTAGGAATTCACGGTGTAGGGGCGGGACGGTGTCCTTGCGATTTCTTCCTATTATTATAGCTAACAATACTTAATAACTTGAAATCTCTTGTATCTCACTTAAAAAATGCCTACTTACACAAGTAAGTTTTATGAGAACTCGTTTGTGGTACGAGCGAAAAATCATTGGAATGATTTGCCACTTCCTATTAAACATTCAAAATCTTTACGTATATTTTAAAAATCTGTTTAAGAATATTATTTTAAGATCTGTTCTTTATGAAGAAATTTACTTATTTTATTTACTTAATATATTCGTTATTATATGACATCAACATATATCATACAGAATGATCTATTATTATATTTTATTGCTTTATACATTGTACTAATTTATAAATATTTATGTATTAAGTTTATGTATTAGGATAAAGTAGATATATATTAAAGGCAGTTTTAAAGGAGCCGAACCAGGAGTTCTTAAAATTGCCAGCCCTTACGAGGACTACAAGTGACGACGAATGCGGTGTTGGGGTCCCCAAAACGCCATCTAAGAAACGGCGCGAGGTAGAGGACGGAGCCACAAATAGCTACGTGGTCTGTAAGAGGAGGGATGAAAGAATTGTTAGATGTGATGGATGACAGACATTTAGATACCGATCAGGAGTTGTTCAATTTGTATTTAAAAAGGTAAAACACAATAAGATGGGACTGAAAATAGGTGACTTGAATGTGGATTTCCTGCTATATGCAGATGATGCAGTGCTCAATGCATCATCAGTATGCGAGTTACAAGCATTAGTCACCATTTTGAAAGAAGGGTGTGAAAATAATGGCCTAAGGCTGACTGCAAATAAGTTAAAGGTTATGGTATTTGAAAGATTTGAACAAAATATGGATCAATGTAAATGTTAAGATATTAGAACCAGTGCGAAATGAAATGGCGTATTACTTAACGGTACGTTGGAGATATGTAGCGACGGTAGAGTTTGAAGCCCCGTTCTCTCTGACTACCCCATGAAGGATACAGCGTTAAGCTAAGTTAAGTTAAATAGTTAAAATCTGAATCTTTTTTTTGACGCTCCCACTTACTACCTTTAAGTGCCGACACAACAGTATGTCAATTATTTGCTTAATTCTTTAAGTTTTATATATTTTTTTTTATAATACTTGTAATACTTGTTAAGATACGGTACTTACTAATAAATTCTTTCAGAATGTTAATTATATTTGAGACTAGCTGTACAAAACATTCTACTTAGCACTTTAATCAGCAGTTACTATTATATATGTATATCCTTAGAATAATAATTAACTTACCTAGTATTTGGAATTTACAGTCATTAATTTCGTTTTAGATTTTTGGGCTTTATGTGACGAATTCTACTTATTTTTTCGTATCATAGAATTTTTCATTCAGACATCCAATAGTTTTCACTTTCCTTTAAAATATATATATATAATCGCGGATCGGCAGTACTTAAGCACTAAACGTGCCATTTTATTGCCGTTTTCACGAGAAAAATAACAAATCAATTTCTAAAAAGTTATACTTAGGTTTAGGTTCTTTGATTATGGCATTCCGAGCGTGCCAGTAGAGCACATATCACTTCGCCAATGTCACGTTGTGTGGAGAAGAAAGTTATACTTTAGTTATTGTGTAAATTCCAATTCCATTTACAACATCGCTGTAATGTTATCTGTCAAAAACGCGTCAAGAATACAAAATATCGAAAAGTCTAACGAATTCTACAACAACATAGCTTAATATTCTAGTGATGTTAAAAGGCGTAACAACTTCGGACATATTAGTCATGAAGATGCTGCAGACTTTGGCTTGTAATAATAATAATAATAATAATTATAATAATAATTTATTGCACTGAAAAAGGAAAAAACAATATAATAACAATTACTAATATTTTAAAAAAGACAACAAATAGTGCAATAGCGGCCTTATCACTAAAAGCGATTTCTTACAGGCAACCATTTGAAAGAATTTATTACATAAAAGATAGCAGAAAGGTGCAAAAAGTAATAATTGTTTTATTTTACACAAATATGATATTATTAAATATAAATGAGTTATTTATTTTATGAACATACCTAAATAAATATATACATGCATACATACTTATTTACACACACACACACACACACACCCTCATAAATATATATAATTATATAGAAATAGTGGAATTAACAGAAATGTCAGTTTAAATATTTAGTTCGAGATAGTGCTGCTTAAGATGTCGTTTAAATATCCCAACCGATCGGGACCGTCTCACTTCTACTGGCATCTCATTTCAAAGTTTGACTGTCATCATAGTAAAAGAATCGCATCGCAGCATTTCGTGCGGCAGAAAGGTATTTCAAGGAAGTTGTTATAACGGGAACGGATGGTTTGGGAGTGTTGGGTTTCCGACCCCAGAATCTTGAAACGTTCCTTGAGGTGAAGTAACAGGATGGAAGAGATAGTCTAAAGGAGTGTAAGGGAATGTAAATAGCGCCTATGTTTTATTGACAACCACTTAAGTTGACTACGGTACTGTGACACATGGTCGTGTAGTTTTAATCAAAAGATAAATCTTATTATAAGATTTTGCTAAATAACGTGAATCAGCATAATCTAGTATAGGTAAAAGAAAAATATGGGCTAACGATATTATATTTTTAAAGGTAAGATTTTTTTCCATTTTCTTAATCTACCTATGGCACAAAAAATCTTGCGGCTAAGCTCGGAGACATGAGGCGACCAAGAAAATGTACTGTATGGATTCCTGATTCCCAAATTCTTACACTTCTTAACACTCACACTAACGTCTAAGCAAATATTGTCAAGCATAATTGGAGGGAGGGAGTCGTGTAAATTTGTAAGTCATCAGCGTATAGATGGTGAGATGACGTTATGTGTGGAGCGAGTGTTAATAAAAATGGATAAGAGTAGGGGGGACAGCACACTGCCCTGTGGTACCCCAGTGTCGATATGGCACACTGATGAAGGTTTTCCAGCAACCTTGATACTCTGTTTACGGCTGTGAAGGTAAGAAGAAAACCATTCAGTAGCTTTAGAGGAGATGTTAATGGATTTTAATATTGCTAATAGTAAATCGTAGTCAACTGTATTGAAGGCATTAGAAAAATATAACAAAACGAGTAGAGTCACTCGCTGATTGTCAATATCTAATATCATCACAGACTTTTAATATTAAGTGCTGGGTCTGTGCTGTGCCCAGGACGGAAATCAGACTGGAAAGGGGATAAGTAATATTATTATTGTGCAAAAATAGATATACCTGTTCATACACAATGCGTACAAAAACCTTTGAAAGAAAAGGGAGTATAGAAATAGGACGATAGTTAGCGAAAAATGTTGGTTTGGATAATTTAGGAACAGTTATTACAAATGCATGACGCCAAGCATCAGGAAATCACTAGAGGAAAGGGAGAAGTTAAAGATATGTCATAAGGTAGGAAGAATAAAGTTGAGCGTTAGCAGGATCATGTGTCGACTTATGTTATCAGAACCAATAGCATCGGATTTAATTGATAACACATGTTTGCGTACCTTAGCTGTAGAAATATTAGAAAAGAGGAAGGAGTTAGTAGAAGAATTAGAAAGTAATGATAGTGAGTGAAGTGTTTTCATTTTAGTACTGTTATCGATCAAATTCAGGGTGGTAAAAAATCTGTTCAGCGAGTTTAAATGCAATGCCGTGCAGTAATTTTAAGAAAACTGTAATATTAGTACGCTGTTTATCTATTCTATGTTAAAGACCAACTGCATCCACGTCAATATGGCTTTATACCAAAGAAATCTACTAATTCTAACTTGCTTAATTACGTTTCATATCTTATTGATTCAGTTGACAAAAACCTGCAGGTGGATGTAATTTACACGGATTTCTCTAAGGCATTTAATAAGGTAGACCATGAGATACTGGTTAGAAAACTCTTGATTGGTGCAAATCTTACCTCTCTAATCGTAATGGCAGAGTAGTGATACATGGTGAGAGCTCTGAGCCCTTTAGTGCTACTTCTGGGGTTCCCCAAGGGTCTAATTTAGGCCCTTTATTCTTTGTGTTATTTATCAATGATATAGCAGATATATTTAAAAATTGTCAGATTTATTTGTTTGCTGACGACCTAAAAATTGCTAAAATTATAACACAGGAATCTGACGTGGTGGCGTTACAAGGCAATCTTGATGAACTTGTTAAATGGTGTAATTTAAATCGAATGGTACTAAACCCAAGCAAATGTAGTTTTATAAGATTTTCAAGGAAAAAAAAACCTATTATGAGCTGCTATAATATCGCTCGTAAAAATCTTAATATAACAAATTCTATTAGGGACCTGGGCGTAATATTTGATAACAAGTTGAGATTTGAAGAGCACGTTAATACTGTTGTGACAGCATCTTTCAAGTTACTCGGTTTCATTTTTAGGCGATCAAAGGATTTTAAAAATCCAACAACAATTCTACGCCTTTACAACAGTTTAATTCGTAGTAAGCTTGAATATTGTTGCCAAGTATGGTCTCCTACTTACAGGAAGCATAGTAATAGACTCGAAAGCGTTCAAAAAAAATTATTAAATATTTAGTTCATAGGTTTAAGAATCTAAGTCATAATGAAGATATAATTGGCAGCTTTAAGTTGCAATTGCTTTCAAACCGTAGATCTCTCGTAGACATGAAGTTTCTACATCATTTATTCTATGGAAAGATCGATGATAATGAACTGTTGAGAAGATTTAATATTAAAATACCTCAGAAAAAACTAAAACGAACCTTGGACATAACAGTCCAATTAATCGCATCTCTCGTTCTTTTAATGAGTACTTAAAAAAAGATGTAACGTTAGACATTGGTTGCGACGGGCTCTCACTTTTCTTAAGTAAATGTAAGCCATCAAAAACATCCTGTAAAAAATCCAAGTCTCGCAGTTCAGTCTTTCTACCGTAAAAAGTTGTGAGATCCATGTAATACCAAGTCGGTTAATCTATTTAGTCTCTACTTAAAGGACA
>JAATLQ010025185.1:27918-48898 GCA_013421005.1 Heliconius erato x Heliconius himera
ACAGCAGGGTAGGCAGAGGGAACCTAGTGTTAAGACACTCCGTTCCCCACTTTCTGCCGAATTCTGGAGGCATTGCGTGTTAAGTGGCAGAACTCAACGCCGCGCTTAACCTCGACACCAGAGCGAAGAAATGGAAATATAAATTTAAGTAAATATTTCATCTCCTCGAGTGGGGATCGAACCCACAACCAGTCGGTTTTGCAGTCACACCTCGTGCCGCTGCGCCACGACCGGCCTCATTGAAAGTTGGCCGGATTGAAAGTTTGTATGGATTTTTTTTAAGTCGGCACCGATTTTTATAAAATTTGAAATTCACTCTTAAAAATATTTCATTGAAAATATACGGGCGAAGCTGCGCGCGCCCACTCGTCAATAATAAAAAAATATTTATAAAAACAAAAACCCCGACTGCATAAAACTAAAAAGAAAATAAACAAGCTCAATAGTTATATTAGGATTAACAGTCGTTTGGTGTGGAACGAAGTATCTTAGACGACCTCTGCCTACCGTGTTAAATGTGAAATACAGCGTGAAGCTGAAAAAAAGTTAAAATAAAGCGCTTTAAAGCTTAAATTAATAACTTTATAAGAAGACATAGCCATGAGACATTGTAAGACAGAATTAATCCTTATATACATAATATTCTCGCGTAAATTGAAACATTGTGCTCCCAAACGTGTTTGCTGAGAAAACACCTACTTCGCACACAATAACAGTTTACGTCGAAAAGGCAATTTTCATAATGTACCCTCTCAACCGGAGTCTCATATACTCGTGTGTAGTCTTTTCGGGGGCCGTTTTGCTGAATGCGGATTCGTAGTTTTGATTGCTGCGCTTGATTCTGGTGTGAACGTTGCTTTTATTATGATGTGAGCATTGGTATTAACATTTATGTAAATAAGGTTTGTGAAATATGCTTTTATTAGAGGCTATCATGGTGTTGTGAGAAAACGTATGATTTTTAACGTGATGGCTGTGGATTCGATCCCCACACGGGGGTGATTTTTTTTCAATATAGCGCTGGTAGACAAAATGCGGCGATGAGTTACGTCATTCAAGACTCTCACATTAGATTGTCTCTGCCTACCCTTTACAGGATACAACGTGAAGTGAAAATTTTAGGTTGTGAATGTGATAGAATTTCCATTTTGAGTCTTCTTTCGAGTACAATAATTGTGCTACTTATTAAGAATACTTTCCTAGGTGTGGAATAACACTTTAAAAAATATTTAAAAAATTTAAAAAAAATGTAAAAAAAAGTAACCTAATGTGTGTTTCAATATATTTTAATATCTTCTAAATAATAGAGTAAAAGTTTCTCACTTAAGCGATTAAGCATCTGAATGCTCAAAACTTTTTAAGTAGGTACATTAAAATTTTAATAAAGCCTTTATTATCTGAAAATCAGTCAACATTTCTTAAAGCTTCGCTCACTCTGTATTCTGCACATTATGTAGGCAAAAGGAACCTGGGAACCTAATATTAAGACATTCCGTTCCCATTAAGACACTTCCGTCTCTCGTTACCAGAGGAATACTCGTTATTTATAGGAAACAAACTCACAACCTGTCGTGCTTACAGTCTCATGCTCGTGCCCCTGCGTCATGAATGTCCTCAAATAATCAAATTATTATATTTCTTTGAAATATTCAATGATTACATTTGGGCAAAACAATAAAGAACATTTGGGCATATGGGCATAAACGCAAAGAATAAAGTAATAATAAACTAGAGTTATGTACCATGAAAATGTACCGAATATACCGAGTATAAACGAAAGTACGAAATTAAAAGCATGCATTTTACGAGTTTCCAAAATGGGAAAATGTTTCGCTTATCTGAACCCATTCTTAATTTTCCTGCAATTTTAGTCTATTAAACTGTTCTAGTAGCTTTAGTTATAGGTATTCATAATGATTTATAATAAATCTAATCTTTCATAATATTTAGTTCATTAGAAGGACATGATTGGCGGTCAGGCCAATTTCGATATGTAATGACTAAGAAATTTGTGTTCAAACGTTAATACTAGGTTTTAGTTTAAGAATCCTTTTGTAATAAAAGAAAGTTTTTTTGTATTTTTAAAAATATTTTTATTCTCCATTCTCGAAAGAAACTAAAAATAAAAAGAAAGATTTCCATTATTATAACGTTGCGTTTGCTTGAACAATACTAGGGAAATACATAAATTGTTTAAAAACTTTTCCGAAGTAAATATTTGGACACCGTTCTACAGCAGAATAGTTGCAGATTTATAATTGTCTCAAAGTTTCATATGATAATTTGTTGACCTCTTATTTTTTTAGATGTATATATATCTATGAGGCCAGTCGTGGCGCAGCGGCACGAAGTATGACTGTAAAACCGACTGATTGTGGGTTCGATCCCCACTCGAGGAGATGAAATATTTACTTAAATTTATATTTCCATTTCTTCGCTCTGGTGTCGAGGCTAAGCGCGGCGTTGAGTTCTGCCACTCAACACGCAATACCTCCAGATTTCGGCAGAAAGTGGGGGCTGTGTGCGGGATACAGCGTGAAGCTGACTTATTTATTCTTTATCCAATTAGAGATTAAACAGCAACCATCGTGGGTATTTTAGAATTAGTTAAAATATTGATGTCACACTAAGGAAAAAAGGCGGAACTAAGGGTGGGCGACACCGCAGCTTTGTTTCCAAAACGCACAGGTCCCAGTCATGCAAACACGTTCAAATTTTTCATTTATCGTAAGTATTTTTGTCAGAATACTGAAATTCCTAGTAGGTGCTTATGTAATATATTATTAAAATGTAAGATCTTCAGTTTTAGTATCCATCTTTCTACAGAAACTATGAAAAAAATAATATTACTTACTTAAGAGAATAAGAATTTAAAGCATTTTTCATTTTATATTTTGTAAACAAACTATATTATAGAAGTGGACTCTTAAGTGATTAATTATGTCAAGCCAAGAAAAACAAAGAATTAAATAAAAAAAAATGCAAATCATGTTCAAGGTTTCAGTATTTCCTTTGTTGGTGTAATTTGACACTCCCACCAATGTGTCCTGCAAAGTAAAAATCTTGTTAAAAATTATATTTTGCTTATATACTAGCTAGTGCAATTGTTTAGTATATTTTTTACATTTCTCGTATAAATAGAATCTAAATAATTGGAGCACTATAGAAAAAATATTAATAGTAGAAAAAAATGTTTAAGAAATAACATAAAAACAAGGTGCCAATAAATTTAAATATACTAAGATGATTAGTAATTAAATTAGACTTAAAACTTTAAATAATTAGTATTTTTCTCTACGAAGTGGTAGTTATGTACATGTTTAAGCACCATTGAGATTATAGAAGAATATTTTGAGGATGTCTGACATCATTTTTCACTTTTGGAAACAATCTGACGTCACTTTTCGCGCTTTATTTAAAAGCCAAAGCTGGAAATTTAAAATAAATATAATTAATTCAGTGTAGTTGAAATAAAACGCGGTGTTAAGTTCCGCCACTCGACACACATTATCTCGGAATATGTGGGACGGAATGTTTTTACATCACGCTACTTCTGGCTACCCTATTTTCATGCTTTCTCCCGCATGCCATGTCAAAGCATGTAAAAAAACTTTCTTTCTAATAGGGATTCCTCCGAGAATCGAACCTAAAATCATCACTCTAGTCAGACTAACCCACTGTGTTATAATTAATCTTGAATCAAGCTCCGTATAAATTATATATCACGATATAACATTTATTGTAATATATTTTTGCTCTGTCACTCCCTATGATAAATTGTTGTAATTTGCGTCTCGTTTTCGTAAGACAAGTGACCTGCGAAACTTGCCACATTAGTGTTTGCCGCATTAATCTTTTTTGCCTTAAATTACAGCTAAGGCACCATTTATTATAAGAGTCTAACAATGAAATGAGCGAATATGGTACGAAAATGTATTAATTTATGGAACCAAATGTATTATATGTGATTTTATAAAAATAAATAACTATATGAAGATCTAATAGAAAAAAATCTAACTACAAGATTAAAAATACTTGAGAACTTTTAATGGCCTGATCACAACGAAATCACAAATGGAATTTAAATTCAGTTTATTTGGCTATGTAAAGTGGTGATCAAGTTTCAGCTTAATCGAATAAACATCAGAGGTAATAGCGGGCGCGACGCCGCGCCGTTTGTGAACAGGAAGTGCTTGTCACCTACTACTATGCCATATGAGTACATGAAAAATAACGACTAAACGAGAACTAAAGAGATGAAATAGGGGTTGAAAGTTTGTATGGAAACATCTTTAAATCGGCAACGTTTTTTATAAAATTTGAAATTCAGATTTAAAAATATTTTATTTAACACGTGTTTCATGGTTTTATAGAATTTACCTCCTAAGGGTGCAAATAAGGGGTTGAAAGGTTGTATGGAAAAATCTTTAAATCGCCACCGATTTTTATAAAAAAATAAATTCAAACTGTTAAAAATATTTTATTGAACACGTGTTTCTTGGTTTTTTTTAAATTCATCCGTAAGAGTGCAAATAAGCGGGCGAAGCTGCGCGCGCCCACTAGTAAAATATAAAGTTCATTACAAGCACGTAAACAAAATAACCCAAAGAATGTTCTAAATAAAAACCCAATGTAAGTAAGAAATATTTTAGCGTTTATTATAAATTATTTGAAAAAACAGCCAAGTTACTTTTATAATAATAATAATGATTGGAAATAAATTAATAGAAAGTAACTTTATACTTGGTAAATAGCGAGGCGCTGGTTTGCTTGCAAACTAATAAAAATATAAATTTATCGAGAAATCAGGCTTGGACGGAACTATAGCTCAAAGATAGTAAAAAATATCCTTTGAAAAGTATATCAATATAAAATTTTCAGAATTACTCAATTTATAAGTGCTAAGTTTGGAACGGAAAAAGCGCAGTTTTTTTCTGTTTTATTTGTTTCTTTTGCAACCCTTCTGTTGGGGGTAGCAGGTGCGCTATGCACAGTCGCGACTGGCTGTCAAATGACTCACCATATATCTCGCTTAAAACTTTGCAACCACTGTACTAACTGCCAAAATTTGATATTACGATATCAATCTAGATTAATTTAACATAATATGATCAAACCAAGGATATAGTTATATATAAGTTATATCATATATTAAAGTTTTATTTGATTACTCAAAAAAAAAATTAAAACTTTGTCATTTTACTTAATTTACTTGTTGTTTATTTATGTTTCTATAATGAAACTAGATTTATTCATTTTGGATGATTACTACTTACAAATGATATCTTAAATTTTAAGCTTTTGTGCTTAAGACTGCATACTGTTTAGGCATTTTGTATTTTTTTTTATTGCAACATAAGAAAATCTTATTAAAATAAATATAATCGATATTAATTTTTATAAAATTTTCAATTTCACAGTTTTGAGGCCAGTCGTGCGTAAAATGCCGTTGCTGTAAAACCGACTGATTGTGGGTTCGGTCCCCATTCGAGGAGATGAATTATTTACTTAAATTTATATTTCCATTTCTTCGCTCTGGTGTCGAGGCAAAGAGCGGCGTTGAGTCCTGCCACTCAACACCCAATGCCTGCAGAAGCCGGCAGAAAGTGAGGAACAGAGTGTCTTAACACTAGGTTCCCTCTGCCTACCCTGCTGTGTGCGGGATACAGCGGGAAGCTGATGACAATTTTCACAACCAGTCGTGTTTATAATATTAACTGGCTTCATAAATATTAGTGATCTTTTATATATATATTTAACACTCAATCAAAGGTTAAAATCATTAAGACTTCAAAAGAATGAAAAGTCCTCTTTATTTGCGTATTTCACCCTATTTTCAACAGAACAAAAAAAAAACGGTGATTCCAAAATCGTTTCCTTATGAAATTTATCAAATATATCATTTACATACTCTTTTGTCTCTTTGATGTTATTGTTGTAATTTAAATAAAGTATCAATTAATGTAACAAGACTGTTTTGATGTTTTAATTATTTTTTATTTAATATTTAAAATAATCTTGTTCGTATTACCGGCATATAAAGTCCGTCCCGATTTTACAAGGGAGTTAAGTGGGAATCTAGTGTTAAGACACTCCGTTTTCTGCCGATTTTGGTGACATTACGTGTTGAGTGGCGGAACTCAACGTCGTGCTTTGGCTTATTACTCGTTACTCGAACGAGGAAATGAAAATATTAAATATTTCATTTCCTCGAGTGCATAAAACCAATAACCGTCGTACTGTTACAACCCTTATTCCTAGGCTCAATATGCTTACTAGCAAATACTTATTATTTCCCATAGCATGGGAATAGCGGATCAGCAAATTCCATATTGTTGTTTCTTTTATTAAAATATAAAGTATTAAAGTTAGTGGGATCATGGACGCGATTGCGATTACACACTTAATTTAGAAAATCATAACCACCCATTGTAATTAATTAGTTTTGTGTGTTTCGTTATAAAATTAGTTCATGGAAAAAGAGTGGATTTAAAAAATAGACTGTTCGAAAAGGGCGCATAACGGTACGTTTGTGCCTCTGAACCACGACAAACTTCATTAGTTGTTCAAAGCTTAAAAAATCGGTCAAATGCGACTTGTGCACTCATTGTGTATGAAATGAAATATAAATAAAAGTTTATAATCATTATTTTTTATGAATTACCTATAAATTTTCACCTATCAGATATTTTTCTTTAATATATGCTGCTTACTTCTTGCCAAATTTTATAATTGTATAATATGTACCCTATAGATTTTAATTACGCGGCGAATAATATATAAATATTTATTATTTACTTAATATAATTTAAATAAAAACAAGCCTCAACCTAAAAATATACCACAACATTCTATTTCATATTTATCAATGGGCGTTACACTAAGCCGTCTATAATACTAATTTTCTTTGTAACGTAAGCATCAGAAATTTAATTAACTCGTACTTCAAAGCCCGCTAAGGGTCAATAGGCACTCTGAAGGATTCGCTTTGTATAAAAAGGGATAACTCGAAGTTGTTTGCGAGGCAACTTCAGGATTTTATAGGACATTTCAGCACAGATTATGACGATGAAATTCTACAGCCTCCTGCGTCTACTCTGGAGTCTACTGGCATGATGTTAAATAGCATGAAATTGAATTGTTCTGAATTTGGGTGTTCTATGTATTTTACAACTGTAAGTTTGATTACCTTAAACTTTTTTAAATATCATAATTATTTATCCAATCTCTAGGAGGGGCTTCTCAAGTCAGCTTGTAGTGTACGAGTATGTATACTCCTGTATGCTATAAATCATGTATCTTTCGATTTCAAGTACAGTAATAAAGGATTATTCTCGAAGAGCAGTCTTTCTTTAGAAGTCCCGAACGCCCAACCTTCGGGTCTCATGCAATGGCGTTTCCACCCAAAGCCTGAATCAAATAAATTAAAGATTGTCCTATATTTACCCGCTCAAGACTTCAACACTGTACGACATGCAATGCAACAAATATTCGAGATCCATACGACATAATAGAAATTTGCAATAGCCTGGTTTCCATAACTTCATAAAACACCGATTGGCCCTGTATAGGACCCAAGTTTAGCCTCATATGGAGTACTGTTCTCATCTCTGGGCTGGTGCACCCCAGTATCAGCATGAACCAATTGATCGCATACACCGTAGAACCGTTCGAATCGTTGGGGATCCAATGATATGTGCAGGGCTTGACACTTTGGCTTTGCGTAGAGATGTCCCCGTCGAGTCGAGAAGCCGTAATTCATACATAAATTTTAAAATAATGCTGCAACAAACCATATTCAAATATTATTACAGTAAAGGCCATTGTGGCCTAGCGTTTGACTGTAATTGCGACGGTTATAGGTTAGATGTGTCACTTGGGGATATAGAATTTAATCTTTTATTTCTCCGAATTAATTAATCCACTCACCATTAGTCGATATACACAGTGTAAATTTTGACAATAAAAGCGTGAAGTAAAAAAAAAGAAAAGTGTAAAAAAATATATTTTAAAGCAACTAACAAATATAGACCTTCTTTATAATAAAAACCAACGTTATACTATATAATAAAAGTTAACTATATGATTTTTAATAAAAAAATTAATACCAGCACGAACTATTCGGTCACAATCCCTGTTTATGCGATGTCCCAAATTAAAAGCGCGCGTAGACTTTTACGAGGCCGGAGCGCCCGAAAAGTCATTCCGCTTATCCGGTACCACATGCCGCTTAATTCAGCCTCTTTACCTTCATAAATGGCTTGCGAGAGAGATATGACTACTTGTGATAGAAGCAAAGATAGGCTGTTATGTTCTAAAAGATTAGTTTTTAGTTCTCAGTCTAATATTGTATTAGGGTTGATTTTGAACTTTGGAACTAGATTTCTATGTTGAAATTTTATAAATAATCAAAAGATTTTAAAAGAATTTTGGTATAATTATGATAGAACGTCCGACGCATTTTATTTCGTATTGGCAGAAATATTCGAAGCACTTGTTGTTTGTGTCGGTTTAATTACGTTGGGAGAACATCGCGGTACGTTCTTTTTATCTTTAAGTAGGTTAAATACATAAATGCCTACAAAACGACAATGTAAAAATTGTATGTAACTACAGTATAGTACTGTAGTCAAAAATTCAAAATTTCGTGCAACAAACTATATTTTTTGTTTACTACTCTCGTAGTTACAAAGCAAAATTGTCTATTAAAATTCCCTTATGTCCGGTTTTTTTCGTACTTGGCATGCTTTACACGCAAAATTACCATAAGCACTGGGCTATTTCGTTTATCTGACCACGGAACGGCTTACTTGTGAACTCTGTAAAGCTTAGCGGGCGTGTAGTAACGAGATGTAGGTTTTGTTTTTTTTTTTACTTTTTATTCGTATGAATAATGGCCTTCATTCGTTGAGAAAAAGGTATAATTCTATTTATAAAACAGCTTCACGCTCTATCTCGCACACTGCAGGGTAGGCAATGGGAACCTATTTTAGTTAGTGTTAAAATATTTTGTTCCCCATTTCCCGCCATATTTTAGCGCCATTGCGTGTTGCGTGGCGGAATTAAACGCCACGATTTGTCTCGATACCAGAGCGAAGAATAAAAAATACGAATTTAAGATAAATATATTTACTTCCTGGAGTGGGGGGTTCCTTCCACAACCAGTCGCGTTTATTATTAGTCGTTAAATAGTATTGTATATATTTTTAAACAAATTTAAAGTGTTATTCCACACTTAGAAAAGAAAAATACTTATTTACCTGGAAACCGACCAGGCGCTTTGACCACTAAACCATACGTTCTCATCGAGCTACGTCGAAATTTTTACACGCTTGTTCAAATTTAAATTCAAATAAGTTTATCTCTATATATAATAAGACAGTAAAAATATTTTGTCTGTACATTTAGTAATTTTGACTGAAATGGATAGAGGGACACTTAAAAAGAATAATAGAAAGCAAAAAGATTTTTTTTGAATTTCTTATCTGTCTGTCTGTCTGTTTGTCTGTCTGTCGACAAATTTTTGTCCACATTTTTCACTGAAAGTACTGAACCGATTTACTTGAAAATTTCACCAATTGCTTTGTTTTAACTCAACTTAACTACAAAAGTTTAGTTCATCAAAATCGGTTCATTAAAAAAAAACAATCAAAAATTCTTTGACGATAATGTCGTAAAAAAAACATATTAGAAGTCATTATAGTTGTCAATCAACTCTTTAATAATTTTTACTTCTTATTAAATCAATAATCATGTATTTTAAGCGGGCGAAGCCGTGGGCGAGCCGCTAGTTCAAAATAAGAAGTTACATGCTTCATTTTTTGAACATCAAATTTACCACCAGTTCACTAAAGTTAATGCCTCAGACCTGAGAAGAACCGGCGCAAGAAACTCAGCGGGACCTATTTTTCAAAATCAATTTTAAACAAATACATATTTAATTATCTGTGACAATGATACCTTTGAAACAGACTGGAGCGAGCATTTCAATCCCAAGGCGTGTATCATTTACAAAATCATTAATTTGGTAATAACCTTTAACACACAAACATCTTCTCACAATTTTTTTAAATCGTGATATAGAAAATTCTCTGACGTTTTCTGGGATCCTATTGTAAAAGCGTACACATTGTCCCATAAAAGAATTACGGATTCGATGCAACCGAGTTACAGGTGCGCCAAAATTATGCTTATTTCTAGTGTTAATATTATGAAAATCACCAATTTTGGTAAAATTATTAATGTTTTTCTTAACATACATAACATTTTCAAGAATATATTGAGATGCAACTGTCAATATATTAATTTCTTTAAACTTTTGCCTTACAACTTATTTATGTTGTGTTACAACTTATTTATGTTGTTAGCATCTCTGTAGGGAGATTTTTACAAATTTCCGCTACCCAAAGATAATTACTAAGAATTATCATCTGGCAAGAGAGAATGGTATTTATTAAATATTTTTAAACATTTTTAAAGTGTTATTCCACACTTAGGAAAGAAAAATACATTTTCTAAATAAATATTAGTATTGTATATAAATATTTAAATAAAATAAGTTTATTGTCTTCTTATTTCATATAGTATAATGGCAACATTTGAATTATAATAAAAGCAATTTACTATAGAACAACGTCTGAGTACGTCAACCGAAATAGACGTGGAGGAGGTCTTGTAATGTGCGACTCAAAGGACTGCATACACGCTCGTTAATTACTGAAAAACACTAATTAGTCATGAAATGCTCTTCGGAATATCTAAAATTTTCGGAATTGTTAAATTTTTGACATAAATTGGAGCTTAATTATACCTTCATTACTAGGGAATTTTTAATATTAAGAAACAAATACTGATAAGATGGTAATTGGAATAGAATATTTGGTGAATTCATTTATTTATATGTTATGCTAGAAATTGTAACATTTATCGTTATTTTTATTTAACACTAGAGGGCGCGCGCAGCTTTGCCCGCTTATTTGCGCCCTTAGGGGTGGATTCTACAAAATCCACGAAACACGTGTTCAATAAGATATTTTTAAGAGTCTGAATTTCAAATTTTACAAAATTCGATTTAAAAAAAAAATCCATACAAACTTTCAATCCCTATTTCATCCCTTTAGGGTTAAAATCTTTCAAAATCCCATTTTAGTGGATATCCAGATTACGAAAACAAACATCTGTCCAAATTTCACGTTTCTTCCATCAGCGGTTACGGCTGTGCGTACGTCTTACCCCAGTCGGTCAGGTACATGCCCTTTTATATATATAGATATGTATATTATACTGATGAAAAAAAAATATTGTGTTTCCCAATTCCGGTGGAACGAATTATCTTGCTTTCTATGCAAATGCATAAAAAGTTGCGAAAATATATGGCTTCATAATGACTAAATCTATTAGCTTCTTCGTTCTCTGCCTGGTTTGCTATATGAGGGAAAAACGTGATAGCTTCACCGTAAAGGCATTATTTCCTATAGTTAGATGTAAACCTACGAACGTAGTGCAAGCATGCGAAAATAAATATTATATTGTTAGAAATCGGAAGCGGTTAACGTTTAAAAAAAATACTATGTAATTGCAATAAGTGATATGTATCACCTAATAACAATACTTCACACGAGTTTCCTTCCAATAAGGGCCGTTGCCTATAAGCGACTACCCTCGATTGACACAATTCCACTGCTTTTATCATTTTTTTCACTAACATCTACTCTCTTTTACACGACTTCGCTAACAATATAGTTAAATTTACTGTTTAAAATTCGTGTTTCAATATATAGATAGAGCATTATTTAGATTAAACCTAAATGAGATGTAAATATTAAATATTTCATTTCCTCGAGTGAGAATCGAACCCACAACTGCCGCGTTTACAGTCACACGCTTGCGCCACAACTGGCCTCAAAATTAATTTATCCAACTAATAATTATACATTCATCATTAAGGGTGGATGGACGTGTTCATTTTAAGCACAATTTTCGCGACTCACAACACCCCCGCGGCTACAGCTTAACAAAATGAAAACTCATTCGCATGAAAGTCAATTATATATTAATTTCGATCTTTCCTTTGTTATATCGGGAATTTAATTTTGTTTCTCATTTTCTTCTATATATTTAAAGTTGACATTTCATAAATTTCAACACACGTTTCTATGTAGAAATTTTATATTACCTATTGAAGCCAATATAAAATGTCAAATATTCTCTCTTGAGGCTGTCGTAACGCAGGGACACAAACGGTGGATTGTAAACGCGTTGGCAGTTGGTAGGTTGTGGGTTCGGTTCCAATTCAGGGGAACTATTTACATCATCCGTCGAGGTCGGTCGTGGCGCAGCGGCACGAGGTGTGACTGCAAAACTGACTGGTTGTGGGTTCGAATCCCACTCGAGGAGATGAAATATTTACTTAAATTTATATTTCCATTTTTTCGCTCTGGTTTCGAGGTTAAGCGCGGCGTTGAGTTCTGCCACTCAACACGCAATGCCTCCAGAATTCGGCAGAAAGTGGGGAACGGAGTGTCTTAACACTAGGTTCCCTCTGCCTACCCTGCTGTGTGCGGGATACAGCGTGAAGCTAATTTAATTTAATTTTTTATTTACATCATCCTCGCTGCGGCAACAAGAACACGGCAACGGCAACAAAGTGTAGCGATGAGTTTCGTCACTTAACATGCAATTTCTTGTAAACTGGGCAGAAAGTGGAGAACGGAATGTATAAACAGTAAGTTTCCTCTACCTACTCTGCTAAATGCAGAATAATAAAAGGTTGAAGGTGAAAAAATATTTTATTACGCTGTATGTTTCAATGGAATGTTATATTAATTAAATTTACGTTTTTACATTTCGTTTTACGGGATCTGATACAAAAATTCAATTAACAAAAATACTTTTATGTAGGTATATCCCGTATTTGTGTCAAAGGTGAAAGAGGGCCGAATAAATAAATATTTTTTATATTATTGTATTGAACTAACGTACTATTATGAGTGAGCTGTGGTTAGCTGTTTATTTTATTTGTACACAAAAATTAATTGCAGTATTTTCTTGCGAAAAAGTAACAATATTATTTAAAAACTCTTTAAAACCAAAATTTTAAAAGCATACTTATTGTTTAATCCTTATTTTAATTATGTATTTTTTTTTATAATTATGATTCAAAAGCGAAGAGAAAGCAATATTTATATCGGTTAAACTCAAGATGGGTGTGCAATAAGTGGATATTAAACCCGGTTTGCTTTTTGGGATATGTAATGTAGTCGGGTTGCTTGGATGGTTCTAATATCTATAATAATAAGGTTATAAGCTTGTATAATTCTGGCAAACTGTTTTGGTTAGTTCAAAGATGAGGCTACTTAATCAGATATCGAGTTCTTAATTGTTTATTAAGTAACATATTCAAATGTGCATAAATTATAATAAATATTAAAGCTTTTTTTGTGGGAAAAGTCCCGTTCCTATCTATAATAATATAAAGTCAAACAGTTTGTTCAGTGAAACGCGCTAATTTCAGGAACTACTATTATGAATTTAAAAAATCTCTTTATGTGTTATGTTTCACATACTTTTAGAATGATTGATATAGATCAATCTCGGCTATTTGCATTTGTACAAGCAAACGAATTACGAACCGAAGCACTAATATTTCATATACCGACAATTTTCTCATCACAGTAACGTTATCCTCCTACTATTGTCTATGTACCTTTATATAATTACAGTAAAAATAACAAAAGGGGACCAGAGTCACCGGAAGGAAGTTGTCAACTTATAAAAGAATGTTCTCTATTCAATATATACGAATATTAGAACAAAGGAACGTGACATGGGTCATCTAATGTCCGACACAAAGGCCAGAATACACATGCGAGAATTACTGAAGACGGCTAATTAGCCCCCTAATAGCACTTCCTCATATAACACCCATAAATGTACCATTATCCCTACTTCCTGAAGCACCCCTAATTATACAGGTAAAGGACTCGACTTCACTTTGGTATATTTTATGTTTTTGTTGTAAATTTCTTTTATCTTCACCCGTTTCCTGTATTTTGTGGAATAAGAAGAAAGATAAAGAACCTTATTAAGCTGTTCCTTATATTCTGCATAACATAGACATAATATCGAGGTTTACTTAAGGATATATGGATATATATGGATTCATATTATGAAATAAATATTTACCTAACATAAAAAAATAATAATACCTATATAAAATAATCACTCAATACATTTTTTTTTTAACTTCACGCTGCACATATCAGCATAGGCAGTAGAAATCTGAGAACTTAGTGTTATAACACTCTATTCCCATTAAGAACCTTCCACCGAATCCTAGAGGCAATGCAGGCTGAGTCGTGGAACTCAAGGCCGCGTTTTGCCTCGTTACGAAAATTTTATACTTCATTTCTTCGAGTGGGAATGGAATTTACAAAGTTTTTGACCGCATGCTTATGCACCTGCACCATGACCTGATAATGTACTATAATCATATATATTTTTTTTGATATAATATAATCATTCTTGTTTAAATAATCATTAAAATCAGATACAGATAAAATAAAATAAATGATGTTCTATAATACCGCATTGGATGTCACATAACCGAGTCAGGTTTTAAAAGTTTAAATTCAAATTTAAAGCGTACGTTGACTTTTACGAGCCCACAGCGCCCAAAAGCCATTTCGCTTATCCGCAACCGCCGACCACTTCATTTCGCTCTCTTTGCATTTTTTTTTAGTTTTTTTGGACCTAATTTTAGGCTTTATATCGCAGGAATAATTTTTAAGGAAACTTTAAAGTTAAATAGAGGCTGAACTGAATCTTTTCAACGTTTTATCTATAGTAAGTAAAATATTAGTGCATAGTTAAAATATAGTTACGTATTATATTTAAATACATAATATAGTATTTTTAAAATCTATGTTGTAGAGATGAATTATAATGTTTTTATTTTTATTTTTTTGTTTTTTCAGCTTCACGTCGTGTCTTGAATATAACAGGGTAGGCACAGGTAACCTAATTTCCCCAGATTTTGAGTGGTAAATCTCAACGCCGCCTTTTTGTCTTGCTACCAAATCCTACAAGTAGGAATCGAACCCACGATGCCACGACGGCGTCAAATCGCATTGACATTCAAAGCTCACAATATAAGCTTACATATAACGGCTATTCTATCCACGCCGCAATGCTATAGGAATTGTATACAGCGTTTGACGACCGTACGACCTGCACGTGAGGCACCTGTGATCTGTCGCGGGCCCATTGCGATGCAGGAAAATGAAACGTCAAAGCGAAACACGCTTTTCATTTTAGACTGCAACTCCATGCGGGGAAAATGTCACAATAAATAAAGTAAGTAGTAGGGAGTTACTTTAAATTTTTTGCAGTCTTTCCGTTTTGTAGTAATTGGTTTAAAATTCGTGTTATAGGCTGTATAAGTAACTAGAGGGCGCGCGCGGCTTCGCCCGCTTATTAGGAGTGAATTCTAAAAAAACCACGAAACACGTGTTCAATAAAATATTTTTAACAGTCTGAATTTTAATTTTTATAAAAATCGGTGGCAATTTAAAGATTTTTCCATATAAACTTTCAACCCCTTATTTGAACCCTTAGGGGGTGAATTCTTAAAAACCATGAAACACGTATTCAATGAAATATTTTTAAGAGTCTGAATTTCAAATTTTATAAAAATCGGTACAGATTAAAAAAAAATTCCATACAAACTTTCAACTCCTATTTCATCCCTTTAGGGTTAAAATTTTTCAAATTCCCTTCTTAGTGGATGTCCAGAATATGAAAATAAACATCTGCCCAAATTTCACGTTTCTACCATCAGCGGTTACGGCTCTGCGTGCGTCTTACCTCAGTCAGTCAGCACAAGTCCTTTTATATATATAGATGATATATTAATGTACGAATGCCTATTATCTATACATCTATACTATTATATAAAGAGGAAAGATTTGTATGTGTGTATGTTTACAGTGGATAAACATAAAAACTACTAAACCGATTTTAAATATTCTTTTTACATTAAAATGGTACATTATCACGGAGTAACATAGGCTATATTATTGCTAAAAAAAAATAGATATTGATATGGGGTAAAAAAATTGCCATAAAATATTTTTCATCGCATGGGCACAGAAACTATTAAAATGTTCTAGAAAATAAAAGATATTAAATATTTATATTATTAAAATAATTCAATAATGAGGGAAGTATCATAAATAATAACGGTAAATAGATGCATAAATGCTCGTATCTTTTAATTTCGTTGATTTAGAAGCTTGCTTTTTTCTGTGCCTCAAATATTTAAGGCTATGGCCCTGAATGTTTGATGTTAATGTCAACTTGTTTCCTCGATGCAATCTCAAGACAAATGGCCTACACTGACGGACAGATTGACAAAAAAGTGTAAAAAAAGTGAAAAGGGTTACTTTTAAACCTTTTGAAGTACGGAACCCTAAAAACATACTGTAGTATTAACGAAATTCAAAATAGAAAATTAAAACCCTTTAAGCATTAGCAAAACATGAGATGGATTCAACTTAAAATATTTGAAAGCGCAACATTCAAACCATCATTTTCAAATGAAAAATTCTGAACATGTATGTTGGAGAGCGTTCAAAACGTCTCATCACTCGTGAAATTGCATGTGCTGCCTGATCTGTATTCGAGAACACTTCAAGGCGTATTTGTTGGTGGCGGGTTCGGGGCGGCGGCAGGTCGCGCACCGACACGTCACACGACCGCTCATCCAGAATGCTCATAATATTGAATGATTTAAAACCATTTGTTAGAGTTACTACGGCTTCAGTTCAGAAAGGAAACCATACGAAAAAGTCGAATATAATTGCATTAACATAAAAAGAGTATCTTAAGCACAAAGGTAATATTAAAGGCGCTTCGACACTCGGAGTAATGATGAATTTTCTTTGGAAAAATTGAATATACATAGATTAAGAAAGAATGCCGACATCTCCACGCAATAAGAATTTTAATATCCTTTGAAAATTTCCGCAAGAACTAGCACGTTTCCGCGACATCACTTGTCAGATGTCACTCTAAGTCGTTACAGAGCTCGAGTGCGACGAGTAAGAGGCTTACGACTTCCGAAAACAGACAATTCTAATATAAGTACAAAAAGAATCTTTGAAGCTGCGATACTTAAAGTATTTTATGTGAAGCTCGATACGATGCATACTTGAGAGGTATGGAACAAGAGAGACTATCGATTTAATATTAATCAATATTAAATGCTTTGGAAGTTTTTCAGGAGCTTATTTTTTATTATTTTTTGTCTACAGTAAACAAAATTGAAGGTTTTTTGTAAATTTAATGTAACTGTTAAGAATGAAAATTACGTTACATTCTTATAAACGACTATATCATTAAAATTCAATATAACTATAAAAAATTAAATTTAGTAATGGTTAAATTTATTAATAGTCAAAATAAATAACATAGGATTAGTTAAAAAAAAGTAAAACAATATTCACAATATACATTCGCTATACAAAACTCCTTTGACGTCTGCAGACTGTTATTTATTACGTAGCACTTTTTCTAGTGAATTCTTACAGAGCTAAATACGAGCCTGTAGATAAAGGTGCTTACGTGCAGACACTATAATAATTCTTAGAGATAGTATGTGACGTAAGAGAAATAAATATTATGATAGTCTTTAATGAATAAGATACTTCCAAATAGTAGCGAAATTTTGTTTCTAACACTTTTGACGTAGTTTGATACGAGACTGCTGTTCATTCAAACCCTGTCAGGAAAGTAAAATCTGTTATAGTAGAATGCAGTATTGAGTTCCACCACTGAACATGTAATAACTTTGAAATAAACGAAAAGAGGACAACGAAGTGAATTAGGAGATGTTCTTTTTGTTATTAGTTATAAAGAATCTTAAAACTTTAAATAAATGTTAATAATTTATAAATATATAATAAATATATTATCTGAAATTATAATACAATAATAGAAACACGATAAGATATTCAATTTCTATTCTAATATTTAAAAAAATATATCTAACAGCTTTACGCTGTATCCCGCACACAGCCGGGTAGACAGAGGGAACTTAGTGTTAAGTCACTCAGTTGCCCACTTTTCACCGAGTTCTGCAGGCTTTGTTTGGCTTTGTTGAGTGGCGGAACTTAACGCCACGCTTTGCCTCGACACCAGAGCGAAAAAATGAAAATGTAAATGTAAATAAATATTTAATTTCTTCGAGTGGATATCGAACCCACAAACAGTCGATTTTACAGACACACTTTGTGCCCCTGCGCCACGATTGGTCTCAATAATAACAAACTATTATAATATTTAAATCATTATACAATACAAACATATATTTCAATTTTGAACTTTCTCCGATGAGATTATGTTTCTAAATGTACATAATAGTTCAAAATGTATAGACTGTGCTAATATATAATCTGTAGTAGTAGTAGTAGATATAGTTTGCGAACTCCTCTTGTTTAAACTTGGTGGATGATTGGATCTATTCAGTTGGAAAACGAGTCGAATACAGCGGGAGACACGCAAACGACTCCATTTGTCTGGAAGCAGTCGTTTGTCCAAATAAATGATGTTCAGGGGAGTTGTTAGTAGAGAGTGCTATCTGCGGCAGCTAATATTACTTTGAACGACTTGTAACTATTATATTGTTTCAGAGAATTTGAATACAATCTTATAAATTTGATTTTCGTTACTTATAGTATGATAACAATTCATAGATTTCTTTTCGTTTTTTTTATTTATTTTTTTACTAAGAACTGGAACTCAACGCCTTTTAAAAATTCTTTCCTAATTTAGCCAGCGGTTGAACAAAAACTACATCGAACACACCATATGATGAAAAATGCTGTCACTAGCAAATTTTAACGTTACACAAAGTTTACCTAAAAACATAAATACGGAAGTCTTTAAAATTTCAAATTGAAATTACCTTTTCGAGTAGCCAGAGTAGACGGAGTAGTCCGGAGTAGACTGCTAGTTATTAGCAAATGTGAATTGAAGTGTTCTTGAATACAAATTAAGCAAATGCAATATCACCAAGTGATGTGACGCTTGAGCATTCCAACATTCGAAACGTTCAGAATTTTTCATTTTGAAATGATCATTTGAGAGTCGCGCTCCCAATATTCAGGAGGGACCTCAATATCGTTCGTCTGGAGCAGTTTTAAAATATAATTCAATTTCCTGTTTTCAGCGTCTACGCGGTGTTAATAAGAAATACGATTTGAATGTTCTTCTTCTATTTGCATAGACGTGTATTTTTAATACTCTAATGATGTCTTATTATTGTATTTAACAATACAGTCTGTTGGAGATCACTTTTTAAAATCAATTTTTTCGTGTATTTTTTTAAAATAGTGCTAATAAAAAATGATTTTTTTAACTTAACGCTAAAACTTCCCGCATATTGCAGTGGGGAACCTAATGTTAAGACATTTGGTTCCCCACTTGCTGCCGTTTATTGAGGTATTTTTTTGCGTCATTACCAGAGAGCTTTTGCCACGTTACCAGAGCGAAGAAAGGAAAATATTATTTAGTACTAATTCACTACCCCCAGTGGAAATCAAACCTACACCCATCACGTTACAGCTGCACGCATGTGCCCCGGGGCCACGATGGCCTCTGATGTGACTGACTACTTAAAATAAATATTTTTATGTACATTAATTACAGTTAAATATACTCTGAGATATCTGTCCTAAAATCATATTAGCTTGATTAATTAATTAACAGTAAAGTCACTTTGTGGCAGATGCTACCAATTATACATTTACAGGCACTTAGCTATATATATGTATATTATGTAAATAATTACGTATTCTTTAGTCCACAATACAATTATCCCAAAACAAAGAAAAAGACACAAGAAAGGTCCAAAAAAATAATTAAAACAACCTCGGACACGGCTTATCCCGTTTTTTTGACCGGATATTCAGCATAATACGTATGTAGATCACCATCCCGGGGCTCTATCTATGTAAGCGCTGTACAGCGCGGCGTTACACCGAAAGCGGATTGGAAGCAATTTGGCAGAGAATGAAAGCTGAATATGGTAATATTTGGAATAATACAAATATGCCAATGTTTTGCAGTAATTACTGGTCGGGCGTATGTGTTTTATAGTTCCCGATGAATTGTGTTTGTCTTATTTAAAAGTCGGGAGTGAAATATTAAACATGAGCTATTTAAAACCGTTATCATTAATCAAATAACTATAGTAAATTATATATATTTTTAAATTCAATAAGCCATTTTAGGTACTTTTAATGTTTAAGATATATACAAATGTCAGTATTGTAAGTCCTACAGTTCCAACATAGTAGTGGTAAGTAAGTAATATATCTATCTAGTGTGGAATCCAGTTCTAATTCTGAGCCATATTATAAAAATAAGTATTTCTCTATTAGAGTAAAGCAGCAAAGAAAAATGTTAAATATTTTTGTTCTCTGTTTCTGCTTTACAAATGTATAAGAAAACGACAATCTAGTGTATTTCACATAGGTGCTATAGGTATTTCACATAGGTGCTATAGGTATATATAGATTGATGGAACGTGGGTAGGCGTAAATAAGTATACAACAGATTTTTGAGCTCCTTATTAATTTTAGTATTTTATTATATTTACAAATAATTTTTACGTGACCAATGTGCTTGTGAAATCAAAAACCTACCGCTAGTGTTATCCTATATTAATTTCCTCGAAATCGTTGCAAATTCTAAGAAAAAAAATAATCACTACTTATCATGGACGCAATAAAGGAGTCTATAACTGCTATGGCCGAGATGTTTGATGCCAGGATGTGTGAATTTCAACACGATCTGAACAAATCTGCTTCACCAACTACAATCACTTCTTTGGCAGCAGATTTTAGTTCTTTTAAAAATTTTATCCACGCTGCACTGACTACGCTGCAAAAACAAGTGGAACTTTTAACACGTAATGTTG
>JAATLQ010025187.1:0-24487 GCA_013421005.1 Heliconius erato x Heliconius himera
TAACACGCCTTGGGAATGAAATGCTCGCTCCAGTCTGTTTCAAAGGTATCATTGTCACAGATATTTAAATATGTATTTGTATAAATTTATTTAAAAAAAAATAGGTCCCGCTGAGTTTCTTGCGCCGGTTCTTCTCAGGTCTGAGGCATTAACTTTAGTGAACTGGTGGTAAATTATTTGACGTTCAAAAAATGAAGCATGTAACTTCTTATTTTGAATAAAATTATTTGAATTTGAATATAATTTAATAATTAAAAAATTCCATGTCATTTAACCTTAGATAACATGAAAATAATGAAGTGTTTGTATCAGTGATATTAAATTCAAACGTACCTCCTGAAGAAAGAAATACATGAAAGCATCCCAGAAGTAGTCCGAGTAGCCATTCCGCACAAGCTCCATACGCTGTTTTAGATCCTCATCGCGAGCGTAGCGAATAATGATTTCACAAGACATTTATCGTTTATTTATTATGAACATAAAAAAGTTTTGACACTCCCTACTAGTAAAGTATCCTTATTTATATAGTTACATTTCCACATTTATGTATATAGGTGTCATAAAGAGAAACTGAAAATCTTATATTTGTGATAATTATTATTTAAATCATGATACATATAAAAATATCACAGTAAAAACATTGCAATACAAAACTCTCTTCTTAGTTAGTGCTAATATAAAAACACATTGTGACTTTTTAAATTACGATTTGACAACTATCGATGACATTTTAGTAAAGTAAGTTAAAATATTAATGACTTATGCCTGGCTACATACTTACAATAATATTGTCAATAATATTGTATGTGTTTGGCTGATTTGTCAATATTATTTTTGGTCCAGTTCTATGGAAAACATCTATAGAAGCATATCGTGATAAAGTCAAGAAAAAAACAAAGCAGGGTTATTGTCAATAATATTGTCGTGTGCGAGCGCGTGGCAACATTTTAGTTGAAAAAACGGACTTATTGGTTGAGCTGCGGCTACTTGTTGTTTATTTTTTTATTATTAGATGAAATATTGATTTCATTATAGTATTCATTATACTTCAGAGATGCTAGCAACAAAAATAAGCTGTAAGAAGCATATAAGAATTTCAGTTAATTTAAGCTTAGTTGGTCAGAGCTCTTTGACGGTTATTAAGAGGCGCGGGTTCAAATCTCGCTACGTTTAAATTTTTATATGTTATCAAAAAAGTATTGATTTAACTTGTTCAGATAATTAAACCAAATTAGGCCCACTGCGCTGCATTCGACTCGACGCTCCATTCGTTTTATTATATTCTATGTTTTTTTTAGAATCATTAAATTTTAATATCCCTAATAAACCTCCAATATGCTTAGAAGTCCAAGGAGGAGGATTTCTTGTTAGTTTTCGCATATTAGTTTTATCGTCTATGTCATAAGATCGTTTTTGGAATATGAATATGCATTTGGAATATGCAATTATAAATTAAAACTCATCGTACGTAAAATAAAATAATTTATTATTTTATGACTAGGTTTTACAATAAATTAAGTATATAGAGATATTACACTATTATCATTTATTTCACCATAAAATAGTCGTTAGCACATTTACTCGCACAGCTTAAACACGTCGCTACTCAGGTTAAGGACGGGGCATCGTCACGTGGCAATGAGCACCAGTACCACTATGGTGATACCAGAAATCAAGCAAATTATCACACCCAGCTTTTTCTGTAATTAAAAAAAAATAGGGAAATATTTATTGTAGCTTATTTTAAAACCAGTATGATATAATTATTATAAAAAAAAAATATTATTGTTTATCTTATTTCTATTAATCTGACGCAAATATGTACTCTAATATTTCTTGTTAATAATATAACAAAAGATTTCAATATTTTAAAATGTATATGTGTGTGCGTGCGTGCGTTTGTTCGTGTGCTTACATGTACGTGTTTGAACTTGGTAATCTTAAGAAATATTGTTCAAAATTGTTTTTGTGTTTGACAGTCCATATATTAAGGAATGCTTAGGCTATTTTTAAAATGTTTATTCACATTTAGGGAAAAAAATATTTGTTAAGAAATGTATAAAAATTTAAGCGTAGCAGGATTTGAAACCGCACATCTTTGAAACCATCCAAACGCTCTGATCACTAAGCCATACGTTCAACCGTATGGCTTATTGGTATTATTTATCCTTTCTAAGTACGTATATTAGGGTTAAGACTATATTACATCACAGTAATCGTTCCGATACAGCCCACCACGCCTTCAGTCGGAGATACGTCGGGCAATCAGAATATTTCATGTCTCCTACACAACCTAAGACCTGAGAGATATCTAAAATCTAGTAAAATATAAAATTAAAATTAAAACCTTTTTTGCCTTTCTTCGACTGACGGTGCCCTTGAGAAGCTCATGGCCTCCGCTCTCTACGTGCTCGGTCGCTTGCAGCGCATAGTATTCAACACTATCTATTTGTTCTTGCTGTAAAATATTTATAGGAAAAAAAAATAAGATGATTATTGATAATAATTATCAAAACTAGCACTACGCTTGATGTTTAAGTACAAATGTAAATTTTATTGTTTCACGCTGTATCCCACACATTTGAGTTCTTAGGCAAAGCAGCTTAATGTTAGGGCAATCCGTATTTAATTTTCTCCCGAATGGAGTTTTCTGCTGAATGCTGGAGACATTATGTGTTGATTGGCGGAACTCGATCGCGATTTGTCTCGACACCAAAGCGAAGAAATAAAAATTTTAAATATTTCATTTCCTAAAGTGGTAATCGAACCCACGTCCAGTTACAGTCCGTACGTTTATAGTCACACTCTTGTGCACCTACGCCACGTAATCGCCATCGTCATCGTCTTTAATATTAAATTGTATCAAATTACAATTTATGGAATACTTAAACGTAACAGTATGTATAATTAGTACCTGCGCGCTGACGAGGTGCGCGAGCTGCAGGAAGAGGTCCCTGACGGCCTGCAGCGACGCCTCGACGCGCGCCAGCTCGTCGCGCCGGCACTCCGCCTCGCGCAGCGCCAGCCGCGCCTCCGCCGTCTCCGCGTGCAACTACCGAGACACAGAACAGCAGTTAGTTGTAGATGGCTGCGCAGATTTCATTAGAATTTTCTTTTTTTAGCTTCTCGCCATAATAATAATAAGGGAAATTATTATATTATATACCATAAGTTTCAATGTTACCTATAATACGTTTAATTTATTTAATTTAATTTAAATTTTCTTTACTTTGAAGTACTTAAAATATTGTTTTCAATAATTTAGTTTTGGTTTAATTTTGTGCATGTAAATAAAGTTTAAGTCAGATATTTTTTTTTCATATAAAAATAATATGCTAATTCCTTTACACAATAACATCAAAATGTTACTAGTTTCAAGGCGTGAAGGATTCAACTGTTTATTTTTTCCCGCATGGCAGACAGATAGAGAAGGATAGAGCATTTATTGTAAGCACTCCGTTCTTTACTTGCATGTGAAATTTGATACAGTATGTGTTGAGTATGAGGCCGGTCGTGGCGCAGCGGCACGAGGTGTGACTGCAAAACCGACTGGTTGTGGGTTCGATCCCCAATCGAGAAGATGAAATATTTACTTCAATTTATATTTCCATTTCTTCGCTCTGGTGTCGAGGTTAAGCGCGGCGTTGAGTTCTGTCACTCAACACGCAATGCCTCCAGAATTCGGCAGAAAGTGGGGATCGGAGTGTCTTAACACTAGGTTCCCTCTGCCTACCCTGCTGTGTGCGGGATACAGCGTGAGGCTAATTTAATGTGTTGAGTAGCGGAACCCCACGTCGCGTGTTGTCGACACTAAGACAGGTACCTAGGTATATTGAAGAGCACCAGGGTGACTTACGTTGTCCACGAAGAGGCATATGTTGTTCGACTCTAACAAGAGTTCACATTCCTCATCTGTTAGCGTGAAATTCGCTGAAACATTACGTAACATTATTAGAATTGTGTACTGTGTGGCGCAGTTGGACAGCGTGTGACTGTCAACGCGACGGTTGTGGGTTCGATTCCCACTCAGACACTCCGTTCCCCCTGCCGATCCTGCTATATGCAGGATACAGGGTGAAGTTAAAAAAAGTAAAAAAAAAACGTGTGCAGTGTGACGTCGAAGGTCACATTTCACTCGGCGAGTTCGATGAACAATATTTTAACACTTTGAAAGTTAATTTAACGTTTATTTGCACGCCGCTAATGCAGCAAAGTAGGTAACCGCCGGCCGTTCACCCTTTGCCGTTACCTCGATTTTAAAATTTAGTCATCACAAAATGATTTTATTCTTAAATTTATTATAATTTTCATTATTTTTTTGAGGTCTTTGCTGTGATCGCAATCGGCTTTGCGAGAGGAGATAAAAGTATTAGAGCTTAATGTCTTGATACTAGTATTAAGACATTAAGCTCTGAGGTTTCTACTTCCCCTCCGTTTTAAAGATATAAAGCGTTACAGAGCAGGGTCACGTATCTATATTAAGCAAAGACTTTTAGCAGACTATATATTTTTTTTTCCCAACCGGAATACAATCATCTTGTAAAGTTATAAATGATTTGTTGTGTTGTGTTCTATACTTACTGAGTTTGACCTGGTCCTGCAGTAATCTCAGCTGGTAGTCCCTCAGCAGCTGCAACGCGCGTTGGTGGTCTTCGAGGGCGTCGGCGTAGAGGCAGCGCGCAGCGGCGTACTGCAGGCGCGCTATGCGGCCACCTGCGCCGGCCGCCACCCAAGACCGTGCGCGTACCTCCAGCTGGCGTAGAGCGCCGCAGATTTTCAGGCCGATGGCGTTGGATTGCGTAACCACTGAGTCCAGCTGATCCTGTAATTCTGAAATGTCAAATCTATACTTATTATATAAAGAGAATTTTATATTGAAAACCACAATTTTCATTATTTTTCCACTAATAGAATTAATAGAATATTATAAGGAAGTAACATACGCTTTAAAAAAGTTTGCAAAAGGGTGTATGTATCTATGACAGTTAACAATTATTTTTATATCATTTTGAATGTGATGAACTCTTATGAAATTAAAGTATCTCATCATCTTAAATTCATTATCACCATCTTTTCGTCTTTACATAACTAAAATAGCCAATTCGTAAAGCAGATATACCTATCATTTAACTATGTTGAGTATAAAAATGCTATAAACGAATCGTTTCGCTTCGTGAGGACAGTGGGGGCACAAGCGTGCTACTGTACACAGGGGCGATCGACAGGTTGTGGGTTCTATTTCCACTTTAACACTGTCTTAAAAAAAAGCAAAGCGTGGCGTTGAGTTCCGGCTCAACACGCAATGCTTGCCGAATGGAAACTAAATGGGAACGGGAGTGTCGCAAGGGTGTCGTAACACTAGGTTCCTAGGTACCCTCTGCCTGCTATTTGTGGGATACAACGTGAAATTCAAGCAAAACAAGCACAGATTTTGATCTATGGTGCCATATACTATATGTGTGTAAGTATGTGTATTATTATAATAAAAAAAAGTTGTTACGTTTGTTGGCGTGGTATGTGGGGTCGGAGTGAAGGCGGCGGATGAGCTGCGTGTTGTGATTCACGTCGTGGATCCAACTGCGGATTTGTTCTACCTGGAATTATATAAGTAGAGAATTTTGAATTTAATATAACATATGAGGAGACCGTCGTGGTGCAGCGTGTAACTGTAAACGAGACGTCAGTGGGTTTTTATACTGACTCAGGGAAATGAATCATATTTATTTTGTTGGTCAATAACAAAATGAAGCGCGACATAGAGTTCCCTCATTCTTCTTTTACTACCCTGGTACATGCCAGATACATCACTAAACTAAATAAATAATAAGAAATCATACGAAATATATTATCACATGGCAATCATAAAAAATAATAAAATATATATAGAGTTCATTACATAGTGTTTTCAAAAGTAAGTCAGCGTACACACAGTACTGAGAATGACAGTAGGTAGTGTCTCTAAGTTGTGTTAACTATTGTACTCAACGACCTATTTGCCGGACCGGAAACGTTTAGCTTTCGTTTATATCCTTAATTTGGTGTTTGAATTGAAGCTGATGTAGCGTAAAACGTAGTGTATTTGTTATACTATACTTAGTATTATTTTTTAACAAATAATATTTCGAACATAGCAGAGTAGGCAGAGGGAACCTAGTGCCGAGACACTTACGTTCTCCATTATTGAATAATGATTATTTGAAGAATTCTGGAGGCATTTTATGTTCAGTTCAGACTCAACGTCACGCTTGGTCTCGTTCCCAAAGCGAGGAAATATTTCATAGGAAAAAATTAAATATTTCATTTCGTCGAATGGAAATCGAACCAACAACCTGCGCCACGAGTCGCCTCAATACTTACTACATGCAAGTAGATATCAATGTAAGTCACAATTCTACTATCTTATTGAATTTTAAACGGACGGACAGTCATATTAGCCAGATCTATAGTTATAATATATTCCCTGTCTTGTAATTAAGGTTTAACTTTTATATATTTTTATATATTTTTGTATCTTTCATTGTTTTTGCGTAGCACATATTTTACAATAAGTAGGTTAGTCGTTCAAATGATTCTGGAATCTGATATTATATTACAGTGTTGACTCATGCACAGATCACAGAGTGCACACATGATGTCATTCAGGATTAATGAAACTGAATGTCAACACGACGCGAGCGCGGACCGCCTTGCCACCTCCAACGTGATATACGCTAAATAGAGCCCCAACTGATTGAGCAAACTTGTGTTTTCACATCGAAATATGTATTGTTTAGTATAGCTTGCGTCATTATATTATGATTTTTTTTTGTGTCACGCTGTATCCAACACACAGCAGCGTAGGCAGGGGAAAGTAAGTGCCTAGTGTTACGACACTCCGTTCCTCATTTTCTGCTGAATTCTGAAGGCATTGCCTCGGCATCAGAGCGAAGGAAATGGAAATATTAAACATTTCATTTCCTCGAGTGGGAATCGAACTCACAACCAGCCGTTATTACAATCACACTCTGTGCCAGTGCGGCACGACTGGATTACGTAGATATATAGTGTAAATAGTTATACTTATATAGTACACAAGATCAAAACGCATCAAGTCACTGATTGGTTGTAGGATGTTTGATACGTTGAAAGGTATGTAGGTTATACAAATGAAATGTAATTGTGGGCTCCAAATGTTTTACGTAAACAATTAATTAGCTTAATGAGCACAAGTAGCGACGGCCATTGTCACAACCGGCCGAATGTAGTAGCTGTACGCGCCGTGCGGCCATTTTAATTATTATTATAATTTTATAGCAGAAATTGCTGAGGTGATTATGTAATGTTGCGATCAAAGTACACAACATTAGAATTCGATTTGTAAGATTTATATTATAATAGAACATTAAATAAAATCAGTTTTACGCTGTATTCCCCGCACAGCAGGGTAGGCAGAGGGAACCTAAACTTAAGACACTCCGTTCCCCACTTTCCGTCGAATTCTGGATGCATTGCCTGTTACGACACTAGAGCAAAGAAACGGTAATATACATTTAAATAAATATTTCATTTCCTCGAGTGGGGATCGAACCCACAACCAGTCGCTTTTACAGTCACACGTTGTGCCCCTGCGCCAAGATTAGCCTCAATAAATTAAAACATTATAAATTATTTTTAACATTTTTAAAGTGTTATTTCACACTCTAAATATGTATTATACATTATATACTATAAATGTTGTCACAAAAGGTTAGGTTTTATGAAAATTATCCAAGTTAAATATAAACAAAAATGATATTGTCATTGACTCTTAATATTTTAAAATATAACTCTAGCGAATGTGTGTTTGCAACAGAGCTGGTGTAACATATATTTACGTAGAACAATGGTAAATAACCTCTTTGAAGAGATCATCGATGTCGGCGCGGTCCGAGGGAGCGTCGGGGGTCACCTGCACCGCGGCGTCCCCGTCCTTGTAGACGCCCGCGCTGCTCGCCAACTGGAAACATGACATATCCAGCTTGTAATGTTTTATATTTAAAAAAATAAATTAAATCAGCTTCACGCTGTATCCCGCACACAACACGGTAGGCAGAGGGAACCTAGTGTTAATCACACTAGGTTCTAATACACTCCGTTCTCCACTTTCCGACGTGTTCTGGAGGCATTGCGTGCTGAGTGGCGGAACTCAACGCTGCGCTTTGCCTCGACACCAGAGCGAAGAAATGGAAATATAAATAGTTTAATATTTTAAAATATTAAATGTTTTATATTTTAAATTAAAATATAACTTATGTATGAATGTAGTCTTATATTGGTAAGAAAAAAAAACTGTCTGGCAGTATTTGAATAAGATAGATTTAAAAATTCATCAACCAATGATATCAAAAAGTGCACTCTGTACAAAATTTTTTGTAAAGTCTTTTTATGTATCAATTCACGTCCATAAAGTTGGTCACGTGAGTGAGTTACCAAATACACTTCACACGATATCTCGCAAAAAAAAACCTAAGAAGTATGGAATTATCATCGCCGTGTAAATATTGTATATTATTTAAAACTGTTAAAAACTTTTGTGTATATCGACAGTTACGCTATTTTTATTTGTTTAAACTGCTATGGAATATTACGTTGGTATCTATTGAAACAAATAATTAGAATACTAAGTAAAATATTTCTATTAGAAAGTTGTTAGTATTTGTAATTGATACAGTTAGTATTATTTTACTAACATCAGTTCATCATAATTTGTTATTAAAAAAATAAACTACAATAACATTTCAATAATAATTTTTGCTCAAGAAGTATAAATAAAAATATATTTTGTCCGAAACTTTAAGAATTACTTAGATACCGATATCTATTTATGTATGATCAAGTGCAGATCATCAATAATCATTAAAGTAAACATGTTTATATTAATTGAATATTATAAGTAGGTACTTTTAGTAATAATATTTTTGTATTTATTAATATTACTGGCTTAGGCCACGGCCACACGAGGCCGCCACCTTGCACCGGTATAATGTGGGCCTAACAGGGTTGAATCAAAGTTTGCTATCATTGTACTATTTACTTATAAGGTAGTAAATTGAGTAGCAGAAATAATATTTACTTTTACTATAAAATACTCATAACTATATTTGAAATTTTATGTTAAATTCATAGTCTTATCATTGATGTTGTGTTTATTTAAACAATAAGCCATATCTATTTACGGAGCACAATAAAGTTAAATTAGCAATCGTAAAGGTACGAACGAACTATCAATTTTTCTAATGATTATTACAATGGAATTTTAATAGTGTGTGTAAACACCTAACGATAAAACAAAATCTTAAAAATGATATATTACTAAGGATTTTTTTAATTTAGTATATTATTAGTATTATACAAGCTGCATACACGATATAAAGAGGTGGATTTAGCATGTGCTTACTTGCCGGAGTTCCTCAAGGCGGTCCTTGCTCCTCATGTCGTGGCTCGGGTCGGCCGGCGCGGTCGGTATCTAATCGCGTACTGATAACGTTCGCGGCACTCACTGCTGATACCGCGCGCCCGCTTATCCACCGCATCGGCTCAGCATCGGATGCAAAGTGAATTGGCGGAGGAGTGTTGATGACCCGCCTGGAACTGGGGCGATTGATTGACACTCCGCGTGTTTTGTACTTGTATGTATTTATGTTTTTGAATGTAGGTAAATATAATTAAAGGTTATAGTTGTTTTAAAATTGAGTATAGCATCCACCTGTGATTTGATGGTTACAAGTCGTAAATTTTAATTATCTTTATCTGTAATCTATCTTCTATCTATATATATAAAAGGACTTGTGCTGACTGACTGAGGTAAGACGCACGCAGAGCCGTAACCGCTGATGGTAGAAACGTGAAACTTGGGCAGATGTTTATTTTCATATTCTGGACATCCACTAAGAAGGGAATTTGAAAAGTTTTAACCCTAAAGGGACGAAATAGGGGTTGAAAGTTTGTATGGACTTTTTTTTTTATCTATACCGATTTTTATAAAATTTGAAATTCAGACTCTTAAAAATATTTCATTGAACACGTATTTCATGGTTTTTAAGAATTCACCCCCTAAGGGTTCAAATAAGGGTTTGTTTGGTTGAACACGTTAATTTTTAGATTTTTTCAGCTTCACGTAGAAAAAAATCTACCTCGACTACGGAGAGAGAAGAAATGAAAATATGAAATAATTCCGTTTTCTCGTGTGGGAATCGAATACATAAGCTGCCGCGTTTACAGTCATACGCTTGTGCCTCTGCGCCACCACTGACTAATTTCAAGAATTACTGGTTCGAATCGCAAAAAATATAATCCATTATTCGAGAATAGCATCGTTGTATATTAGCATAATATTTCAATTGAACCTCGGGGTTGAAGCCGCAGATAAAAGCTTGTACACTATAATTAGCAAGAATAATCCACATAAATTCTTATCGACTTGGTGTTACGCGTGCACATGCGGTGCAGTGTACCTACAGCACGGTGTCCGTCACGCCGTAGTTCAATGGCACAGGCCGCCGCCGTGCCGTCTTCACGCTCCAGCTACGGAGTGCACCTTACTGTATACATTACTCGATACAGTACGGTCGACGAGTCGTGGTCGCTCTGAAATTCTAAAATCAAATCTGTGCAGCTTCTGCTGACTTTAAGGAGGCCATCATCATGGTCTCATGAACTATACTGTGGCTATAAGTGGCTATAAGTTATAAAGCACGTGCTTAAATCTTGTACCGCCGCCAACAAAAAGATGATATTTTAATCAATTAATGATTTTTTTTGTTAATTTTAATCATGCAATGCGAACTGCTGCAGTACATTGAAATAACGTTGTAATTTTAAGTCCAATATAGAGTATGACATAAAATAACATAGGTAAAATAAAAATTTTTGCTTGTCTTCTTTCTTGCCTTTTCCTTATCTACATAATTTTAAATTTTATTCCAATGCAAGTGGATTTTTCAATTTTAATATCACACATAATACATGCATACAGATTTAGATTTAAACAGTTACTACTAAACTTTATGTAAATTAAAACAAAAAATCGATGTGTATTTGAGTATATTTAGAAAATTATTATTAAATAACTTTAAATCTTATAGCCCGGATCCCAGGGCCCCCAAACTTCTGCCAATTTAGAAAAGCTGAAATTTTGTGGACTATTAGTTTCATGTGTAGTTAAGACGGTATGCGTATTTACTTACTAACTTGAAAGTGGGGCCCATTCAGAGGTAGCGTCAACTGTATTAGTAGTTATTTTGTTTGTAGTTATTTTTATTAAATCAATATTACCACAAGCACTTGTTCCGTACCCTTTTTTACCTTATTATAATATCTAATTTCCGTATCATATATATTAATTACGTTATTGTTTATTGGCGTTGTCTGACGTCCCATTATTAGCCCAAAAATCAAATAGCCTGACGGTTATAGTCCCACTTTTCATGGATTGTCCCGCATACTGTGAGAAATCTCGTTTTTTTGTTTAAATTTTTAATAGATAAGATTTTTAATAAATTTATAGAAATGGATGATTAATAATTATACATTATTTATTTTAAATAAGAATGCTTCTTTTTTACTTAGGTAAATTGTTTAAGAATCAAACTTTTATCTGTTTTAAATCTGGAGATAAAATCAGAATACAATATTCTAAGCCATTTTCTATTTTTCTATATATTTATTACCAAATTCATGAAACTGTACATGAAACTGTAACTAGTGCGAAATAAATAAATCTATATTTTGTGGAAACTGTATGGGAAATAAAAATACAAATATGTAAATTGACTTCTTGTGAAAAAATTAACCTAACGCCATCTCTTGACAGCAATTACAACTAAGTGATTCGAAACTCAAATTGAGTTCCTATCAGTTCAAAAACAAGCCACGAGAGATCGCTAGAAAGGGACATACTTTATTAGTTTTATAAGTCAATAGTAATACTTAAATTAACAAGAAATTAAAATTAAAAATAAACTCGACGAAAAGAAAATTATGATTTTAAAAAATGAAGAAAAAGTAACAGAGTAAATTAAACAATATATTAAATAGTAAATTAAATAAAAAAATCCTAGGAATAAAAATATGAAACCTCAAAAACAAGATAGAAAATCAGGAAAAAATATATATCTTGAAATAACAATCAGGATAGATTATTCGATCTATATAAACTAAATCAAACTCAAACGTGGAAAATGTCTTAATTAATTTTGTAAAAAACGTAATTCACTGTAAAAGTTGATCAAAAGGATGTATAGGAAAACAAAAGAATAGGCAAAAAAGGAGAAAAACCTATACTAATAAAAATTACATATGACATAACATAAAATATCTATACTCAAGTAAAATAAAAACTAAATCCACAACCAGTCGCGTTTACACTCGCACTTTGTGCCCCTGCGCCACGATGGTTTCGTTTATTTTTAGGGTTCGTACTTTTTAAGGAAACCCTTATAGGATCACTTTGTTGTCCGTCTGTCTGTCTGTTTGTCTGTCAAGAGCCTTTATCTCAGAAACGCTTGGAGAGGTCGAATTAAAATTCAAAGCAAATACTCAGATTTACGGTCACTTGACTTCTTCCTAAATAAACATAGTATTTCTACATTTCCTAAAAAAAAAGATATGGCCTATATCGCAAAAAACGCATACGAGTATTTCGACACTATAAAGGAATCAAAATAATAGTGTACTTTCGGTTGACCTAGAATTATAAAATTTGGCAGCTAGCATCTACAGATACCTAGTACTAGTTTAGGAAAAAACCCAAAAACTATACATTTGTGATTAAATTCTAAAAAAAACAATAGCCTTAAAAGGGGGCAAAATTTTGTATTAAAGCCGCTAATTCAAGGAAGGACTCTGGCTAAGCTAAGCTTGAATATCAGTAAAATCTCGAGACCTCCAATTTTGTACGGAACCTTCGGTGGCCATGTAAGTGTCGCGATGTCCGGTTTTTTTAAAGTAATTACTGTTCATTCCAATATTAAAAGTTTCCTTTGTTAGGGGTTATTAAAATTTTCTTTTAGTTCCTTTTACTTATTTTCTAAGTACATTTCAATTACTCAGATTTTTTTTTAATATTAAAAATAACCGGGTAAGTGTGCGTCGGATTCGCGCGCCGGGACTTCTGTACCAATTCCGGGATTGTAGGTCAACTGTGAATTTGCTGTGAAACTGTGAACTTGTGAATACCAATTTTGAAGATTCTGAGTTCATGGGAAGTACCTTAAAGGTTTTGATTCCCTTTTCTCCTTTTGAATTAACGATACGATATCATAAATCAGCTTCACGCTGTATCCCGCACACTGTAGGGTAGACAGAGGGAACATAGTGTTAAGATACTCCGTTCCGCACTTATATGTCATAATTTATGATATATCAAGAAAATTTTATAAAGGTAAGCTTTGGCTTTAGTTGCATATAATTTAGATGTATAATTTACGACAAAATATAAAATTTTAAATAATTGAATGTTCTATTTACGCGAGATGCGCCAGCAATGTGCCAATATGTCCCCGAACTCTATCACTGAATATCGCTGTGCCGCTATACGCGTATAGCTGAAACCCGCTATTGAAATCTGGCGCTAACGTTATAAGTATGTCTGATATTTTACAGATAACATCTCAGCTCGATCGATGAGATTGAGATCCGCAGTATTATGCTACTATTTGACGTTCTCGTTTTCTGTTGTTTTATTAGGTGAAACTTGGCTATTGGTTTTTTTTTTAATTTGGTCTGAATTATGAAAACGAATTGTTTATAATTGAATCTATAAATTATGTACTCATTTTTTTGGTAAATGCATCATAATAAAAGTATTATAGGTATAACTCGCTGATCTCGGAACGGACCGTTGGTACGTTAGAAGTTTCCAACTCTACAGCAATTAACTATGAATTACGATAAAATTTACAACAGAAATTATTATATGTTTTCTAAAAAAAGTAACTAGAGTTAACTTTATAGATTGTAGACAAGGTTCGATACTAAAGGTAAAAGGAAACAAAATAAAAGTCGATATCATCTATCATGTTTTATTGTAACATATAGATAGTTTTCTACACATCCACCTTACATACGCGTTATGCGCTAAGTGATATGAGTTCTGTACATGGCGGGGAACGCCTTACATAAATAAAATTCATATTATTATATAAACTTACACACTAAAGCGGGCGCGCCCGCACTACCCTATAGCTTATGTCTACTTGAGTTGCGCGCGTTGCGGCCACCACCCGCGCGGTAGTGCGGGGGGCGGGCGGGCGCGGACGGAGCCGGTTGCAGGAGACACGCGCCAATGTACGTATTGCAGATATTCTATCTCTTTTTAGATGTACGCTATGTATTTAAATTGAAGAGTTGTCGTCGAGATTAGAAATAAACGAAAAATATATTTAAAACTAATGATCACTGATTTTGCAATGCATCTGCGCAGTGACATCGTACAATCGAGTTCGTCAGCTCGGAGGCCCGAGGCCGCACGTCCGCGCGCAACTCTCTGGACTATGTTTATATGTACACTCAAAGTCTGTACAGGGCGGCGTATTTACAGGATATGTGTCGGTCAGTCGCGAGGCGCGCGCGCCAGCAGCGCCAGCGGCTGCAGCGCGGCCGCCTGCAGCGCCGCGTGCGCGTGCGCGTGTGCGTGTCCGTGCGGCGCCGAGTGCGAGTGCGCGTGAGCGTGCGCATGCGCGTGCAGTTGCGCGTGCGCCGGCAACGCGTGCGCCAGCGGGTGCGTCAGCGGCAGCAGCGAACCACCGCCACCCGGCGACGAAGCGCCGCCCACTTCGCCCGCCGGCGGGTTGATGCGCTTCTCCTGAATCGAACAAACAAATATTTCATTAAAATATCTTTTTAAAAGATTAACTTAGAACAAATGAGAAAATAAGGAAAAATATAAATACCTTCTGTCTTCGGTTGCAAAACCAAACGCGTACGACTTCCTTCTCCATACACAGGGAGTCAGCGAGCGCCGCGATCTCCTCGCTGGTGGGCTTCGGGTTGTGGAGGAAGGCCTTCTCGAGTGCGACGCGGACGCCGGACTCGATGGAGGTGCGCTTCTTGCGGCGGCGGCCGACTGCCTCCGCGAGCCCAGCGCCCAGGGACGCGCCGCCGCCGCCGCCGCTCATCGACGAGTCCGCGTCCTCGAGCCACTTCTGCAATAGCGGCTTCAACTTGCACATGTTCTTGAAGCTGAGATTCAATGCCTCAAACCGGGATATTGTGGTCTGTGAGAAATCATTCCCGTATAACTTGCCCATTGCCAACCCGACATCGCCTTGTGTAAAACCTAAAAAAAAAAACAAAATATTACTTTAGGAATCACAATATTTTTTTTTGCTGTATACCGCATATAGCTGGGGTGGTAGAGGAAATCGAATTTTGAAGAAACTCTGCCCCTACGCACCGCCTAATTGTCGAAATTTATTCCAAAGCGAGGAAATGAAATACTAAGTAGGTATGTAGTTTATTATATGGTTTTGTAGGAACTTCTTTCCGCACGCCACGCAACTATCGAATGGCTTACTTGCGGCAGTGTTACCAGGTCGATACGAGACAAGTACCTTCAGAAGACGAGTCTTTCTCCACCTTAAAGGCCGGTAACGCATCTGTAGCTCCCCTGGTGTTACACAGGGTTGTGGGGAGCGGTGATCACTTACCATCAGGTGATCCGTACGCTCGTTTGCTTTGTCTTTCTGATACAAAAATATATATGTATTACCTAGTTTAATTCTACGTTGCTTAAAAGTTTTGGCGAAGTGTTCGAGTTCCTCCAGATCTGCAGTGTCGTCGGCGGGGTCGAGCGCGCGCGGCTTGTGCGCGTGCGCGTGCAGCGGCGAGTGGCCCGCCTGCGCCTGCGTGTGCGCATGCGCGTGCGTGTGCGTATGCAGCGCGTGGTGGTGTGCGTGTGGGGAGCGCGCGCGGCCTGGCCCTGGCGTGTGCGGCGTTAGGAACGCCGCCGCGCCGGGCGGAGAGCCGCGGGGAGACGGTGACCGCGCTTCTGGAAATTGTATTATATTGTTTCAGTCCACTATTTTATAGAAAAAAATGTTTTACGACACCAGCACAACGAGACATTCCAACTTACGTAGTTAACGACAAAATGGTATCTTGGTCAGAAAACTATGGCCATTTTTTTATGGCCTGTTGTGATAATTGTTCGATTTCTTTATCTATACTATTATTGCCTATTTATTATACTACTAATACGAGATAATAAAATGTACATACCTGCCGTGGGTTGACTGGCGTTAGCACGCGCTTGAAGCTGTTGTAACTGTTGCGCTGCAGCCTGCGCCACTGCTTGTTGCACCTGCAAGTATAATCAAGTTCCGATTTAAGGCACTCCTAATATTGTAACAAAAAGTAATATATTCACATAATATGTTATAAGGATTAGCAAAACGTGAGTATGTATTAGTAACCTGTGTGTGTAGGAGAAGTGAATGTGCGCCGTGTTGCGTGAGCAGCAAATGCTGCAATTGGGCCAAAGCATTTCCTGCGCCTGCCGCACTCTGGAATAGTAAAAAAAAAATTATTCATACATTTTTTCGATTCGACACACAGTATTAACCACTTAACATTTTCTTCCTTATCTAGTGATTTTTAATAATGTAACATGAATATGTTATCGTAAATTATAAATATAATACACATTATACATAGTAACAAAACAAAGCACGGCGTTAAATTCTGCCTTAGGGGCAGAATTTAACGCAATGTGTCGAAAATTCTGCGGATAGTGGGAAATGGGATGTCTTAGTACCTACTAGGATCCCTCTGCCTGCCTATGCATGCATACATGTATAATTTAAAAAAATGTGTTTTATAGCAACTACATTAATAATAGTGCCGCTTCCTTGAACATAGTAAAAGTTCGGGCAATAGGAGAGGCAGAAGAGGCGGAGAGGACTCACCAGCACGGCCGCGGTGGCGGCGGAGGCGGCGGACACGGCGTGCGGCGCGCGCGGCATCGACAGCGCCATCGCCGCTGGTGACGCGCGCTCATCCCCGCTGCCCTCGCCCTCGCCGCTCGCCGACCCGTCTGGAAACAAACATGGATTGGTTACACTCATTTCTATAATATATACAGTTTTACCTGTCACATTTTTTTATTATTTTATTACGAATGTTATGTTATGTGACCTTATCGTTTTCCTTGGGAAATTATTTATGTAACAATATCTATTTGTAATATCATAGGAGACGGAAGATCTCCGTAAATTCATCATGCAAGAACTCTTTGCCAAAAGAGGAGGATCTTTTCCAGCGCGTGGATTTGTACCCAAGTGGTCAATTAAAAAATCCTTTCACGCATCAACGCTCACGTCAAAACTCAGAGCTTCTCCATTCTACTTAACAATTTTTAAAATTATTTGATGACGAGTAAATGATTTCATTTATTTTTTTCAAAATACGTTCTATAAGTAATTTCTAGTAAATGGTTATAATTTTAGACAACTCAAGTTTACCGTTCGGTCTTACTTCTACCACGTCCAAATTATATTAGATCGTTGGTAAGTTTGTATTTGGTATTTGTTTTTCTTGGGACCGTAAGTTCTAAAGAAGAAGAAGAAGAAGAAGAAGAAGAAGAAGAAGAAGAAGAAGAAGAAGAAGAAGAAGAAGAAGAAGAAGTTCTAAAGAATTAAACATTTCAGGTTTTAAAAGTATAGCCAAAATACTCAGGGATTGTGGACTGTTTGTTTCTCATACGAAAAAATGTTAAATAAGTTCTTATATTTTTTATACCAGCACTCTTTACAAAACCCATTGAATATTTTTTTTGGTTTACTTCTATGCCGTCTTCGTATTGAAAGAATAATCGATAATATATTTAATTTTTCTGTTGAAACACTAACATTTTATTTCATTAATTCAATACAACAATAAACGGTCTTTTTGGATTTTAGTTTTAGCGCGATATCACTATGTAGCTTAATTGGTGAAAACATAGTACATATTTAATCCTACATTTCTATTTCATACAGAAATTTAATATTTTTCTAATTTCAAGTTTTTGTATGTCATTTGCTTACGCTGTATATAAAAGTTGTTATAAACTTTGGTAAGCAGAATTTAAAAGGTAGCCTGAAGGGAAATAAGGTCTCCGAAGTAGTAAATCAGGTGCACGTTCAATTTATAGCCTCAAAGTTGTAGTTTCCCTCTGAGACATGTTAAAACAGATGGACGGCCTCTTCTGCCGCGACGCATACTTATTATACCATACCATTTACACACTCTTTACAATACACATTTAAATGAAATAGACATTAAGCTTTTTCATAAAGAATTACGAAAAAATTAACACTCAATTATTTGAAAAATATGTAATGATTTTGTTAAATTTATAACCATATAAAGAAATATGTTTTAGGTGATAGTTACGAAAATATATTTTAATACTTTCTACTGGCCCTTAGTTTATTTATAATAACGAATAAGATCTTTTATAAGATACTTAACAATAGCTTGTTCTTTTGAAGCTGATTTACAGCAACCGATTCAAGTAAGTCCATTAAAGTAAGTAAAAGCGGTAGCCGGGTGAGGGCGCGAGGGCACAGGGTCGGGTTGACCGGATATTGAATGTAAATGCCGCTCTCAGCTCATTCATCACCTCCCCAACACGACTTCTAACAGATATAAACCATAGCCAATACACTACTTTAATAACAATTATTTTGCAACTTACATTACATTGTATTCTAAGAAATGTATATATAAAAAAAACATTGTTACATCAACCCCTTCACTTATGAAGATAAAGAAAAGTAAAACTATTTCTTTTGTCGCCTCTAAAATGAACAAGATGTAGAGGAAGGGTGATAGTATTTTTTTCTCCGTGTGCGTGCCGCGGCTAATCCTGGGCGGCGCGTGCGCATCGCGCAGGGGTCGCAACCCGTTCACTTTCAAAGACTCGCCTTGACTCGCAACCCTCGGGAACACCTTGCGACGTGTGTTTCTTACTATAGTTGTGGCACGTACTTGCTTAGGGAACTATTACTTTCTAATATTAAATGTATAATATACCCTTTCAAGTATCAGTATGTTACGATTTGCGATAAGAACCTGTATGTATTTCACGTTAAGTTTATTTTAAATATAAATTTATGTCGCCCAAACAGAAAATTTCATTTATTAATTTATTTGAGCTATTCGACACTAATACGTATTTTATATACTGCTCTTACTTTTATATTGCGTCTAGTAACACCTTTTTTGTATAAAAATATACAAGACAATTATATTAAAGTAGGTAATAATTACGTACCATGACTGGGCGGCGGCGAAGGCGACTTGATAAGATCACCCGACTCTTCTGTAACAAACAAAGAAACATAGTTTGATGTAAATGTTTTAAAAAAAAAATTTAGCTTCAGTTTTGTACTGATTTATATGTTTCTTTCAATGTGATGTTATATATTTATTTCTGGTGTATAATAAAGAGTATTTTAGATTATTTTTCTTCACGATGTATCTCGCATATAGCAGGCCAAAATGGACATAGCGTTAAGACACTCTGTTCCCCATTTTCCGTTGAATTTTTCGAGCTTTTGCTTTGGTGCTAGATTGAAGGAACGGAAATATTAATGAATAATAATTCATTCGATCGAGTGGGTATTCGAACCCACAACCGTCGCTTACAGTCACACTCTTGTGCCCTTGTGCCACGACCCCCTCTAAAAAATGAATTGTTTTTTTTTAAATCGAAATAGTCAAGAAAGTAATAAATAATATATATTAAGTATTAGAACAGAGGGTATTCATTATAAGTTTACATGAAATGAGCCCTCCTTACAAGAAAGGGCAAGTGAGATAATCCGTCGCGTCGCGCTTTATCGTACTGTGTATCGCTTTTTATTCTTAGTAGGTATCAGTTTACCAAATTATAAATATTTTAATTAAATAGTTTTTTTCTTCACACTATATTTATGTAGGTAGAGGAAGCCTAGTGGTAAGACCTTGAGTTAGAATCGAACCCATAGCCTGTCGTATTTATGCATGAAATAAAAGAACGTAAAAATATAATTGCCTATAAAAAATTGTACAGGTACATATGCTGTTGTACTATACTCTTCATAAAAATGGTAATATAATAAAGAGAAAAAAATCTCTATATGGGAATCAATAATGTTAATGTTTAACGGAGTCGTTAGCATTGGATACTAGATTTTCTAAGAAAGATTGAAATAACAGATTCTTTGTGGTTTACAACTACATCGATTTATAATTAACATAATGCGTGAGGCCAGTCGTGGTGCAGGGGCACAAGCTTATGACTCGAGAAAATGAAATATTTTATATTTTCGAGGCTAGAACACAGCGTTGTGTTCCACCACTCAACACGTAATGCTTCCGAAATTCAGCGAAAAATTAAAACAGCAAATTCGGGGAGCAGAGTGTTGAGGACACTGGACTCCCTCTGCCTACTCTATTACGTGCGGGATACAGCGTGAAGCTAAAGAAAAAAGTATATATAGATACTATAATTGTATCGATGCCCACATTTCGGCTATTCAAATACAGTGGAATAAATGAACCAGTACGGTCAGCGTCAGCGGACACTAACGAGATTACCTAATTAAGCTAATTAATCGGATAACCGGAAGCAGTACCGACCACTGCTGAGGATAATCTCTTAGCCGCTGCTCACCTACATACACCTCCACAACTCCACTTACGTTACGTTCGTAATGTATGCACCTCCATTGTACGCCAAGTAATAAATTAACAATAATACAATTAATTATATTACTACGCGCGGCTATGCCCGCTTAAACTTATTATTATAATACTATAGCCAAATTATAAAAGATCTCTACATAAGTTGTAGTCTATGTATCATTCTGATGTATAAGCTATGTTACTGTTGTTTTATCTAAATCCGTTCTGTAATTTTTGCGTGAATGTAGAAAAAACATCCAATATTATAATAATTTTGGTGTTACTTATAATAAAGTTTTCATTAAAGTGTTGGTATTATTAATAAAAATTATAATAATGTTAAAAAAGTAGCTTCACGCTACATCCTTGCCGCGGCAAGCAGAGATGAAAGGAAAAAGGAATTATTAAACGATATTTGTACGAAAGGAAAAAAACGAAACCTCATACAAAATGTTTCAAAATAATATCATCTAATATTAAACACAATGAAGCAATCATTAAAAAAAAATTGATACAACTTAATTAAATTTGGAATTTTACATAAGTAGGTATATATGAAAGGTAGAAAATTCTTGTAAAAATTCTATATCTATTGTAATTTGGTGTATTACCGAAAAGAAACGAAAACAAAACCAACGATAATTTTAATCTAGAAACAACTAAAACTTTAATAAAATCTCCCATATTTCTAAAATGTACCAAAAATTTAAGAGATATTGATTACATCCTAAAGTAAATAAGTAAAATCAATCACATATATAGTAAAAGCAATTGAACAATGCAAGTGCACCAAGCAGGCCACAGTAGGTGCAGGTCGTGGGAACAATACCTGCGGATGATCCGCGCCGAACACTGTCGCGGATAAAAAGGCTTTACTATACGTTTATTCAAATATCTGCAAATTTGAAAGGAGACGAAGGATCGACTGATAAAAAACTAATCTATCGAAAAAAAAAACTACAAAAAACTCTTTATAGTGACGTTCTCTTATTGAAACGTCATCAAGTTTTTTTTTTGTAAAGGGTAGTCGGGAATCGCAGAAATAGCGGGGGTGTATCGAATAGGAATATTTTTTTTTAATTGCAAAAAAGCATGCAGTTGTCGGGTTTTTGCTGTTACGGATTGTGAAATCCTTTTACGATATCTTTTAGTAATTCTTAGATTACCTCGCAGCAAAAAACGTACCTTGTTTGTGTTCAACGACAGACAGGACGAGCATTTGTAGAATGCTTTATAGTTAAAAATATAAAATCAATGTCTTGGAATAATTAAGAAGTGAAATAATGTTTTTTGTTTCACAATTCGACCGTGTTTAGTTCTGTAGGCGACGAGACAAATGTTAATATTCTATGTTCTCTATATTTCGACCATTTTTAGAAAAAAACCATCTTGAATGGCGGAAGGCTGTCGTGGCGCATTGGCACAAGCGTGTGACTGTACATGCGACGTTTGTGGGTTCCAATGAGACTTGGGTGGAATTAATTATTATTAATTAATATTTTCATTTTCTCGCTGTGGTAACAAGTCAATACACCGTAGTTGCTATAGTCGGGACACAGAACAGACAGTTTGTCAATCAACTTTTTGTAATATCTCAATTAAAGGTTTAACATACCTACAGCTTTTTAACATTTTTAAAGTGTTATTCTATATTCGAATTTCCTAAAAAGTATAATGTTCAACGTGCATCTATCAAATTTGTAGCCAATATTGTACATAATACAACTTCGATAATTTAGTCGATAGATGTTTCAATAGTTCCAGATTTTCTACATTTAGAAGAAATGTATTATGACAATTTATGTACATTTTAATAATATTAATATTTCAAGGACATTTTTTTTATTGCTAGGATATAATTTTTAAGTATCTTCTAATTGAAATGTGCATAACATAATTTAAAATTAGGTTTACTTCTGTAAATGAATATGACATTCAAATGAGTGTTGCCACTGCATCTTCTTTAGATTCAAATAAATTTAAAAAAAAGATAAAAGTTGCTTTAAAATATTATTTGACAGTATTGTATTTAAGACGAATATTTCTTTATTAGAAATATTTAAAGTCATACTTACAAAAACGATATAAAAATTTTTTAGTACCGATGGAGACTATTGTTTCATTCACAGATAAAGTTTATTGAACTAATTAAAACTACTTAAAGTTTGTTAAAGCATCTACAACGTACGTAGCAGGTACATACCGTAAGAGGCGCAGAAAGCGCGCGAGGAGGCGCGCACGCAGGCTGTCAAAACCATCGCGACACGCACAGAGTGGGACACGGCGAGGTCACAATCGGGACACGGCCAGGACACAGTCGGGAGAGGCGCCCGCTCAGTGCGGAGGCTGCGCGAGACTACGCCGCGTCGACGGCGCGCCCGACCCCACCGAGCCCGACCACCCCCTGCGCCCCTCGCGCCCTACACCGCGCGCGGCGAATTAAAAATTTCAACTTTTTGTACGAATCCGTTTCTTTTTCCGCCCTTAGTGAATTTTTTTCGCGTTCCTCGCCATTATTTCGATTACCTGAGATGATTTTTTTTTTGTACGCGATGCGCGTTTAAAAGCTGTTTAATTTTTTTAGGAAAGGGGAGCGACGGGTTCGGCTAACCGATGCGCGAATTCCGATATCGGGTTTGATTGAAAAAAGCTCGTTAGAGTCGGATGCGACCGCGTGCGCCGACTGTTCTCGATTTCTCTGCTTTTACTGTCCACACATATACTTATAATGCTTTCTATGAAATACCAGTCAACATATTATGTAAAGTTAATAGTCGTAAAAAATAACGTATGCTATAGAAAGATTTAGTAAAAAAATGTTGTAGGTATATAATAGTAATTAGTCATGTTTGAGAGGTAATAGATGGCGTCGTGACAAAGTGATACATCTGACAACAATTACACATAGATAACATTGTGCATATAACAATACAAAAATAATCTTCACGCTGTATCCCGCTTGTAGCAGGGTAGGCAGAGGGAGTCTAGTGTTAAGACACTCTACTCTGCACTCTCTGAATTCGTCATACTATAACAAAAAATATTTATTTTAAAGCTATTTACAGCTATTTTTATTAAGACTAGTTTCAATATGTTAGATAAGCAACGCGATAACGACTTTCAGATTAGGTCTGGCAAGAGTAAAGGTCCGCTCCGGAAGCACATCTTTGTGATGGTAATGTGCACAAACACGGCGACCGATCAAACGCTCGAGGTTTCCCTCCTCCGGCCGGCCCTCCTCGCCGGTCCTCGACGTACCTCGACCACTTTGAACCACTTCCCGCTCATGCATTGCTATTAGAATGCATTTACGTAATGTGGCTGCTGTTTATTTAGGCGCCAACATATTGCTACTTTGAATAAGATATTCGACCTTTGTAGCGTTCGATAGCGGTCTTTTAAAAGCTGAACAAACTATGTTTACGTAAACGTTGCGAATACAATGTGTATTATTCCGACCTCAACGGGAAAAAGAAGATGGGGAATATTGCGTCGACCTCTTTACATGTAAATCGTATACAGTAACGGGCCGAAGGGTAATAAAATTTTAAGTGGGTCAGTGAAACGGATTTTTTAAAATATTATTGTATTATATTGCTTTGTAATATTTTTTTCCAAAGTAAATTCATTACATATTTGTAGTTAATTTTTAGTAATTACTTAATTGTATCGATAAAAAACTTATCGATGCACCTGAGCGGCCAGTTCCGGCGAGGTCCGGTGCTACGCTGCCTCTACGCGTCGCGGTGCTACGCCGCCGCCCGCAACCCTTCCTAATATCTTTACGAAACATAACTAATACGAAATTACGACAGATTGG
>JAATLQ010025187.1:27445-38440 GCA_013421005.1 Heliconius erato x Heliconius himera
TAATCAATTGTAGAGTAAGTAGGCAGTGGGCAGCTATTGATTGAGGGAACCCGGGGGTGAGAGGGGGAGGCTCACGCAGGGAGGGTGTTTTAGTAAAACCCTGCCATTTTGGATTAGCGGTGTATTTGCATTTTCAATTCGGCTCGAATCAGAGGAGAATCGGGGCAAGGGTTGCGCGTGCTCGTAATCCCGTTAACTAGTAGATGCCGTGTCAACACGCGCCGCGCGGGACCCTCCGCTCAACCGTTTTAAGTTCGTTGAATTTTTTTAAAATATTATTTTTATTATTATTGCTGTGCAAGCTTTTTACTGCGTTCCGGGTTGCAGAGTAAATAGATTTATGTGATATGTTAGTTTCGTTAGTTGAATAGGGATCTCGTTGAATTAAAATATGTATGAACAACTGGAAGCTCAACGTTTTATCTCTTTTATAGAGAATTCATACATTTTTAAAATTTTAGTTTTTAAATCGAATACTTTCTAAGATAGCCACAACAGACCACGTAGACTCAGTAATAACAAATATTTTTTTAGATTTACTTATAATAAAAGTAAGAGTGTCAGCTAGCAAACATTGTATACTCTTATAAATCATTATTTATCTATAGATATTATTAAAATTTAGTATAGATTTTGTTAACAAGAACGAAATTGAGAAAAAATGCAGTAATCTGCTTTTAAAAAAAGGTCTTTAGATTGGTTATCGTAGCAAATATATAATTAGTTGATAGTTAATAATCTCTAGTGTTAAGACACTTTACTCCCCACTTTCCGTCGAGTTTTGGAAGCACTGCGTGTTGAGTAGCGGAACTCAACGCCGAGCTTCGAAAGAGTAAAGTGATGAACATATGAAATATGGAATCGAACCCACAACGTGTCACGCTTACAACCGTACGCTTTATTCCTTATTATATATGAATTTCTTATTATATGAATTAGTTCGTTATATTAGTTGCATACATATACACATTAAAGTCAGCACAATATTACTCAAATGCCAACAGACGTATTAAATCATTTTTTTACAAGACTCTACATCTTGTATATTACCGAAACGTTCCAACTCTATAAAGAATATGCAAAATAGCTGAATGTTCTTTAAGTGATTCCTTTAGTGGACTTGACTGACTCATTAGCGGGTTCATCGCGGCGGGGGTCGCGAGACGGCGGGACGTTGGAGTAAGGGGGTGCGGCGTGTAGGCAGGGGGAGAAGGGGGGGGACCGCCGTGATCAATAGCTGATGCAGCTGCAGCGAAATGCCTCAATCATGCTAACTATCGCGGAACATGTGCATTTATAAATTCTAATTAGTATTATCCGAATTGTTATTTAAAATTAAAATTTAACAAATCCTGTAAAACTTTATTATAGTTATTATAAAAAAAGCACAATGTTTTAATTTATTAGGTACATTATGCAAGTACATAAGTTAACCCTGTTTATTTAAAAAAAAACGTGACGCGTGGCATTGTAATTGACAGAATACGTATATGTTCAACTCATATACAACAAACAAATACGAGGGGTACTTTACATATTCAAATCACATATTAAAAAAAACGCTTTAATTGTAATAAAAAATACATGGTTGGTTAACCCTTTTTTAAAGATCGCGAGCATCAGGTGGGATCGTCGAAGGGCGCGGCCGGGTTCATGTAGGTACATGTAAATTTATGTAAATACCCCATCTACATACTGGGGACGAGCGCGGATTGGCCGCGGGTTGGAAGGGTTGCTCTGTCACGGCTTTCATTTAAAACGCGATGATGAATGACATAGTACAGTAGTCGCATTACCGGCACGTGTCGCCGGTCGCTAAATGTTGCTCTATAGTTACACGCGCTCTAACCCGTCCCTTTTTAAGCAAACCCGACAGTCTGATCCGTCAAAACGGTCGTTAAATACGAAATATAGCGCAATAAAATTAATTTAAAATTTAATCGATTATAGTGTATCCTTTATTGATTTTTTATGCTAAATAATAATATGATCTGGAAGCGTCTAAAAAGCTCTATATGTTATATTGAGTTAGAAAAGCTTTACTTGCTTCCTTCCAAATATATTTTACAAACAATTGTATTTTCAACTGAAAATGTAGAGAAAATGTTTGAATATCAATATTACAATACACGTTTCCGTTTGCCCGGGCGGGCCGGGGCTGGAGTAAACAAGGCCGGGGGCAGGTCGGGACGGTGGAGTGGCTAGTTATGAATTTATGATTGTCAACAGGGCACGGTAAATAGCAATATTAGGTAGCAGTCGCCAAACAGAGCAGCGGCAAACAGCGCGATTGTTTACAGAGTACACTGTACCCGCCCGTCCGCCGCCGCCGCCGCCTCTGGGGATGGCGCAAATCAAATTCTTGAAACTTCACTCAACGCTCAGCGCAAGTGTTTAACCTTTGTGTGGGAAATCTTTTACATTTTCTTCATAAAAATATTGATATATGTTACATTTCTTTGAAAATAATATTCTTCGAGGGTGTGAGGAGATAGGTGCTCTGTAATAAATAGGTCGAATATACCTATTTATTATAGATATATAGTTATGTTACATGGCTGACACTTCTCATTTTAATAGAGATTGTAATTATAATTAAAAGTTTTTTTTTAAATATAAAATTTTGATTTATGAATATATGATAACATTTTGAACATATGTAAGTATGTGATAATACATATTATGAATAAATTATGTATGAGAGTGACATTTCTTATAAAAAAATACTAAATGCACAAAATATTTATTTATTCAAATCATATATTTGCTGAATCAGCACGACTCAGGCCAGTCAGTTAGTTCGTGCGAGCGCAGATGTTGAGCAGTCGCGCATTGTTACGGGTAAACTGTCGACAAATCGATTATATTTGCCACAAATGCTTACAGAATGTTAAAATAATAAATATTATCATAACTACAAATTTAACTAAAATTATTATTTCTTTTTCATCTTACTAACTATAGTGTCTTGCTTTAATACTTATAATGTAAGACAGCAAATCGGGTAGTGTTATAATATTCTGATTAAAAGGAAGTTTTTAACCGGAAACCGTCTAATAGTCATACGATATATTCTTTTTAACAATAAAATTGCAAACAGCTGTATTTAATAGTAGAACATTGCGAAAGTGTAATGGATTCCTGAACCCTTCCGCGGTGAATCGAGAGTGTTCACAGAGAAAACGAAATCGGAACTGCGCGTGCGGCGGAGATGTGCAGCTGCGCACGCGCCGCACACGCGACAACCCTTTTGTTGTCCACCCCCATACCCGTACCATACAGTACCTACGTGGAGATAGGTAGATACTAGGTGGATATTCGAATAACATCAATGACAGATTAAGATTTACCTGCGATTCAAAGACTGAATGACGATCGGACGATAACGACACGTCAAAAGTAAAAAAAAACGTAACGGCTAAGTGATTAAAATATCATATGTAGCGTAGGGATATAAAAAAAATATAGTCCTTTCAAATACAAATCTGTATATGAATATAGACTTTAAAAGTAAATACATTATGATGTAATTATTATATATTGTGATGTTATAATTTTAATGTTACTTTTAATATAACGTGTAACTATGAAATCAAGGCCGACGTGGCTCTGTGGCACAAGCGTGTGACTTGTAAACGGTTCGATTCCCACTTGGAGCAATTAATTATTATTTATTAATATTTTTATTTCGTCGCTCTGGTGACAAGGCAAAAGCAAAAGGCACTCAACACGCAATGCCTGGAAAAAATCACTAGGTTCCCTCTACCTTGCTATATGCAGAATACAGTAAGGAGCTGAAAAAAAAAACAATCAATATACCGTTTCCTCAATTAAAAGTCATTCGCTAATAACAACTTAATTTATTATTCTGTATAAATTTAGCACTATATACACGATACAATATGCATGCGCGTGCGCATGTATGTGGCAGTTGGTTGATCAAACAATCGTCTAATTCCATTGGAATGAGTGTGGGAGCGGGCCGCATGCGGGCAACCCGTTGATGCACGAACCTCACAAATTGCTTTAATCGCCTCAAACGGCCCAGTCCTATATCAACAACTAATGAATACTCTATAAATTACGTTAAACACCACTGGCTATCTGGTTATCAATTTCATTTAATATGTCACATAGAGTTGCCGGTTTTTTATTGGATAATGTTCTCGAAGTTATAAAATATAAACTGTTCGATATATTTAAGTTTGAATTATGTTTTTTTTTATTATATTCATAGATAAGGTTATTCTAATAAAATTTCGATCTGCAGTAAACATTCAAAATATATTTTTCTTTGTCATTTTTGTTTATTTTTTTTCAATAATATGTAATTCCCAGCAAAACGAAACTAAGTATCTAATGAAAGTAAAACCTGCATAATTAAATATTCTATAAATTACGTAATATCAACAATCTATTTCTTTTAGTGAATATTCTATTGAAAAAAAAAACGTTAAATTATGAATCATAATAATAACAATAACTTTTTATTTTTTTTTATAAAACAATGTTATTTCAATACATTTCAAGCCAAGGACCATTGTTATCAAAATTCAGGTATCACAGGTAAATTCCAATAATGCAATTTTATATGTAAATCACCTAATGTTTTACATTACTTATAAAGCAACGATGATTAAAGAGTTTAAAGAATAACTCACTTAAAATCTCAACATGCAGTACATCCGTCTGTACACACAAACAAATTGAAATCCTGTCTTCTCTAAAACTACCCCTTGAATATTTCCCTTAACAATATTAGATCGGAATGTAAACAGAATACCCTTTCTTATCGTCGGTCGTGCGGACGCGGCGCGAGTGCTCGCGACAGCGAGAGATCAAAGCGAGGCCCCGGGCCTTGCGGTACACTGCCACTACTACCAACATCCAATACCTATATTCGTATGTTAAACTACATTTCAAATAAAAAAAATCACTTTACTTAATAACTTCCAATCTTTTTATAATTATTAAGTAGATATATTTAATAGTAGGCACCTAGTATTTTTTTTTCTTTTAGCTAAAGATGAATAGAGATTATTTTTTTAGCTACACGTTACTTTCTATAGGCAGAGTCGAGTGGTGAAGCTTAACGCCGCATTTGTTTTGTATCTTTGTAAACACAGCGAGGAAATGAAAATATTTCATTTCCCCGACTGGAAATCGAATCCACAACCTGCTTACAACCAGACGCTGTACCACAGCCGCACAGTGGGCGCGGTGCTAATTATAAATAAAATAAGGAACGTTTAGTAAAAACTCCACATAAATTAGAATCCCCTCAGATATAAATTCCAGTTTCATTATGTACGAGCTAATCTCAAATGCAGAACGATGCTTCAATGACTACCAACGAACGAATATTGATGAGGAGAAAGTACTTATTTAATGCAAAAGAACTGAATGTTTTTTGAATTCTTAACAACAAGTAACTTAATTAAAAGAAAATAATTACGATTAGTATTGTGTATAGAATGTTATAATGGAGACGTATAAGCAACGCTTTAAGGTTTAAGTTAATAATATATATGTATTATAGGGCTATTTTTTTGTTGTAGAAACGGATTGCCCGTATTATGCTAAAAGAGGAATTGTGTATGTTCTAATATTTTTTGTCATATATTGTATCCCGCAAATAGCAGGGTAGGATACTCCGTTCCGTCAATTTCCGCAGCTCAAGGCATGGGGTGTTGAGTGGCGGAACTCAACGCCGCGCTTTGTTTTGTCACCAGAGAAATCGAACCTACCACCGTTGCGTCTATATCACACGCTTGCGCCACTGCGTCACAACAGTTTAATGATCTAATATGAAATGCATATTTTTATACTGCTATAGCGCCGCTATAGAGCAGTGGTGAAGCGATCGCTATAAACGTGATGGTAGAAGGTTTTTTATCCACTCGGGTTAGAAAAATATGAAAATTATTATCAATTCTCCGGATTGGTAATTAGAGAAAAGTATTTACATGGTAGTATATTAGATTACATACTATATGGAAACACAGCTGGCAGCGGACCGTGGCTGCTAACTATAATATTTCATACATGCATACAAACATCTTGCCATAATATAAATATATTTTTTGTAATCGATATTGTATATTGTTTCAAACAATAATATAATTTACAATCCAAAGTTTTTACTTGCAAATTTTATATAAATTACGTAACTATCTTACAATTACACTTCTAAGTGTAATATTTAAATTGCTTTTTTTATACATTATACATAAATAGCACTACGCGGATCGAATGGGCAACAACAATAATTATTATTTCATAGCAACGAACCCATAGGTAGTCGCGGAGAGGTGTGTACCGTGTAACGTGACGTCACTGAAAAGTAACTCAATACATTTATGTTCGTGTCGGTTGTAAATGAGAACAATGTTGTTTTTTGCTTCGTGTTCAAGTGATTTAGTGTATGTGTTTGTACGTGTATGTGTATGGAAGAGTGTGTGTTTGTGTGTGTGAGCACGTGCACGAGTAGTTTGAAGGGTTGAGACAATGCCAGCAGGCAACAGCAAGGGTGCAAGAGTGAAGGCACGAGAGGGGTACAAGGTAGGTTTTTTACGTGTTTTGCGCGAGGCCGGGCGGCGGGCGGCGGGCGGCGGGCGGCGGGCGCGGCGCGGCTGCGGGCGGGGCCGGGGCGGGGCTACAGCTACTTTGCATATCGCGTTCGCTCGCATCTACATACATCTACATACACGACTTCATACTCACTTAAGTGTATGAGTGCCGTCTCTATCGTCGGTACGAGGAGCGCCTTATTATAACAAGTTTGTCACCACGTTTAGAACATTATATTATGGAAACGACAATATTAATTAAGGCAATAATAATAGTAGAAAATAAGTTTGTATGTAATATCTGACAATCGCGGAGGAGCCCGAGCGCCTCGTGTTGCGAGTGAGTGCAAGCGCAGTCACGTGTGAAAGCAATTCACTAACTTTTGCCATTATTTCTGTGTTAAAACAATAAAGTACTTACTATATTTGTTAAACGAAAAAAATATATAAACGATCAATCTAAAAATAAAAGTACGTACAAAGACTTTATATCTAAAATACATTTATGTTAAATTTATATAATTTAAAAAAAAAAAAAAATAAATTAAATCAGATTCACGCTATATCCCACACACAGCAGGGTAGGTAGAGGGAACCTAGTGTTAAGACACTCCATTCCCCACTTTTCGCCAAGTTCTGGAGACATTGCGTGTTGTGGTGGAACTCAATGCCGGTCTTTGCCTCGACATCAGAGCAAAGAAATGTAAATATAAATGTAAATAAATATTTCATCTCCTAGAGTAATGCTCGAACCCACAACCAGTCGTTTTACAGTCACTCTTTGTGCCTCTGCGCCATCACTGGCCTCTACCATTTTTAAAAATTACTATCAATTTTTAAAAGCGAATATTATAAATAAAAATTGTTATAATAATAATTCTTGATTCAAATATCACTATGATTATGGGTTATATAGTTAATATAAGTATCTATCAATACTGTGCTCAAACACTGCCCGTGTACTTTAAATGTTCATTGTAATAGACGGAAGTATATTATGTATTTGTAACTTTTACTTTTCCTACTGTAGTTAAAATGTAGAGTAACACGCTCTAAATTCTATTTCTAATTATATTATAATTAATAAAATATGTAGAAACACTTTCTTATTATCTCTTCTACATGTTTTTTATTTGCTCTTCTTTTAATCTATTATGTGTTATATTGAAGATATGTATTTGTGGCCAGTTGTGGCGCAGGGGCACAAAGTATGACTGTAAAACCGACTGGTTGTGGGTTCGATCCCCATTCGAGGAGATGAAATATTTATGTAAATTTATATGTCCATTTCGTTGCTCTGGTGTCGAGGCAAAGCGCGGCGTTGGGTTCTGCCACAGAACAGCATAGACTCCAGAATTCGGCAGAAAGTGGGGAACGGAGTGTCTTAACAGTAGGTTCCCTCTGCTTACCCTGTTGTGTGCGGGATACAGCGTCAAGCTGATTTAAGGATATTTAAAATATCATGCGCTAAAAATATTGAGCTATCCTTACTATTTATCTTTATCTCGGATACATACAAACCAAAAAAAAAAATTTTTAGAAATAAGCATAGATATTGAACTTAGAAAGTGCTTTCTAATTGATTTGACGTTTCTAAAACACCGTTAGAAACTTACTGTTGATATAGTCGTGTAATATTTAAATGAAATAATTATTAAACAGCAATATGCAATTTTATCACATTTATATCAAAATATTCGGGTTTTCAGTAGGTTTCTTTAATAAATTTCATGCTATATGACAATAAATCATAAATTTATTAAGGAACTAAAAAAAAACAATGTTAAAATATAAAATAAAAGAAATGGAGAAATAATAAACCATGATTCTGTTAATCATTCATTATAATTTTTTATTTTATGTATGAAAAATGTAATAGTTAAAGCTTACTAAAATAAAATATTATACGTTATATAACGTCTAAATAGTTAACGATTATTAAAAATGAAAGATGTTAAAGATGACAAAAATGTTATCATCATAAATAATATATTTCTATTACAAAAAACTGAATTCTTAAGAATATTATATTCATAGAGCTATATGTTCATGGAACGCAAGCTTTATAAGATTTTTTTTAGCTTACCGCTATTTACTGCACCTAGTAATGTAGGCAGAGGGAACTTGGAAATGGTAGTGGTAAGATACTTCGATCCCAATTAGACAGTTAGGACAGTTTGGGTTATGGGGGACCCATTTCGCTGAATTCTGGAGGCATTGCGTGTTGAGTGGCATAACTCAATGTCGTTTAATAGCTATTAAGATTTTTTTCCTTCACACTGCATCCTGCATATAGTAGGGCAGGCAGAGGGAACCTAGTGTTAAGACACTCCGCTCTCAACTTTCCGCCAAATTTCCGAGGCATTGCGAGTTAAGTGGCGGGAGTCAACGCCGCGCTTAGAATTGTTACTGGAGCGAAGAAATGAAAATATTAATAAATAATAATTCATTATCCCAAGTCGGAATAGAACCCACAAGCGTCGCACCTCTGCGCCATGACGACTTTAATAAGATTATAGGCCAAATTTTAAGCAGAGGAAACAAAAAATAATAATATTTAAGGGAAGGATTAATTGTTTACAAGAAATACGGATCATACACCCGGAGTACCCATATACATATACTTATATTAAAAAAAGAGGAAATAAAATACTCCCGCACACAGCAGGGTAGGCAGAGGGAATCTAGTGTTAAGACACTGTTCCCCACTTTCTGCCGGATTCTGGAGGCGTTGCGTGTTGAGTGGCAGAACTCAACGCCGCGCTTAACCTCGACACCAGAGCTAAGAAATAGAAATATCAATTTAAGTAAATATTTCATCTCCTCGAGTGGGGATCGAACCCACAACCAGTCGATTTTGCAGTCACACCTCGTGCCGCTGCGCCACGACCTCAAAAAAAAAATATTTAGGAGCATGTTATATTCAACTCAAGACATTGCTATATCTCGTTGGCAATTAACTCAGACATGATGCGGCGACACTGACCGACAAGTTTGGCGGTTTGTTTGACATTGTCATTAAAAGAATCTGTTTTTAGCATATCGTACGAGGAGGCCAATTATATCCACTTGCATGGACATCTCAGGAGTACTTATAACTTAAAAAATAGAAATGTCTTTAAATATTCCTTTTTGTAGTATAATTTCCATTTGACAAGATATAGAATTATTGAGAGAGAAAAAATTACAGAGAGAATTAAATGTAGATTTGTGTAAATTTTAAATTTTCAATTGTGCAACAGCACATTTTCTAATTATTTTTACGTTAGAAAATGTGTAAATAAATAAATAATAATTTTAATTAACATTAATTATTTAATGTGTTTTTAACGATTTAAAGAGCTCACTCAGTATTGAAGTAAAAATAAATCATAATTACATGTGTTAAGTACCTACTTCAATACAATGGGGCACTTGTCGATTGTGTTACGAGTCGCGAGTGGCTAACGATAGTAAGAGTAAGGTGACGTGATGTAGATAGGGTTAGTAATGATGATCTCGTCGCTAATGATCGTCGCAGTGGGTCAGTGGCGCAGGGCGGAAGCCGGCAGCGACCTATTGTTCCCGGCGACGGCGGTTTACTCAGCACGCAGCTGATTCCGTCACTTTTTTGGCAAAACCGTTATTTTAAACATAAATCTCACCCTTCCCAAACTTTTCAAATTTCAATATCCCCTTCGGAACAATAGATTCATTCGCATCGCATTTTTTACAGTCGACGATTTTTTTTTAAAAAATGTGGGGTAATGCATTTTTTATTGCACAAATCGCGAGCTTTTAGCGAAGAATCGTACGTTATTCCTTCCCACGGCCGGGAAATGGGTCATGCATTGTTACGCTCCTTCGGTTTTATACTAAAAAAGAGATTTCGGCGGAGACGCGGGCTGCGACCTGTCGTCTCCCGCCGCTCCGCGCTCCCCTGACACACTTTTTTAGGGGTAAAAAATATAAAAATTACATCAGCGCAGCTTGCGCTTCAATTTTCTCAGGAATCGCGTGTTTTTTTCCAAAAACTCTAGTTGCGGCGTGTAATACAGGAGGCGAGATCGAGTTGAGCAAGGGTTGGCGTCGCGACATCTGTAGCGGCTGCGTTCACCAGATTTCAAATAAATTTGTAGAGAAATATGAAAGGGTCGAGACGTACGAGGGGCGCGGGCGGGCAGTGGGGTGGAGGGTGCAGGGGGGTTGAGAGGAGCAATAAAATGATTAGGTAAACAAAACGGAGGGCGCCGGGAGGGCAGAGGGCGCGGGTCGGTCGAGATTACCTACGTTTTAACGCGTGAAAGATTTCAAAGGCGGCCGGCCACTTCACAAATAATCCATCAACATCTCGTCGGCACTCGGTGACCGGCGGGAGGAGGGCGTAAATTCGATTCCGGCCCAGATTGGAGTGCATATTCAGCTAACAAGGTTTGCACGAGTGGCC
>JAATLQ010025187.1:38450-78915 GCA_013421005.1 Heliconius erato x Heliconius himera
GAGAGGAGCAATAAAATGATTAGGTAAACAAAACGGAGGGCGCCGGGAGGGCAGAGGGCGCGGGTCGGTCGAGATTACCTACGTTTTAACGCGTGAAAGATTTCAAAGGCGGCCGGCCACTTCACAAATAATCCATCAACATCTCGTCGGCACTCGGTGACCGGCGGGAGGAGGGCGTAAATTCGATTCCGGCCCAGATTGGAGTGCATATTCAGCTAACAAGGTTTGCACGAGTGGCCCCGGAGCCAATATGACCCGCCTCACCTGCCATACAAATGCTAGGATACTTCACATCTCTCACGTCAATGACCCTACCTACGACTACTTACTTCAATTTTCCTACTTTATAAAACGCTTACTGCTAATATTAAAAACACTTACTTACATGTATTCTATGTTCAGTTCTTACAAATATTGAATTATGATCGATAAAATACGACAATTGCATATTTACTAATTCAGATACACCTACAAAAAGTAATATTTATAAAAGCTATAAAAGTTTAGAATTTGAAATCTCGATATCTTTACATAAAATTGTTAACGCGAAGTGAACTTATTATTCATGAAATATATAGAAATGATATAAAAGGACAAAAACAAAACGGATTTAGATTGTTCTTCCGTCCTGGCCGAGCGACCACCTGCCACCTGCCTTCATTCAGCTGATTTGAAGCTTTATTATAATCAATCACTTAAATTTCAATTAGAATAATAAATATAAATATCATATTTCCCGCACAATGCTAACGGTATTTTATTTCCATTACGTTATCTTCATAGGTTAGTTCATGTCATCAGTTTTCGGTTACATTTATGTACTAATAATGTATAACGTAAAATTTAATAAAATCATACAAATATTATGTTTTTATTATATTTTATGTAACACTATTTTAAGGTAGATCAGTAGTAAAAATATCCCAATATATCTTTGACTGGGAAAATGGCAGCTTACAAATATAATAATACATCTTTGAAAATAAAAAAAACTACAGAGATTGCTTCAACAATAGTCTGCTATCATGTGTGCGTTCCAAGGTCCTCCATTGCACGAAGGTCCTGGTGGAAATCGCTTTCCTTCTTCTTTACTTAGATCCCCAAGATTGGCAGGGAAATAGTCGAGGTGATTGTGAAGAAACTGTATCTTGATGCTTATGTTACAGCATAGACTTTGAAAGTGACTCTGAGTGAGTTGAGTGACTGAGATTTTCATGTGTTGGGAATAATCAGAACTTTTTTATTCCCCAAAAAAATTAAACAGGCTAGACAAGGTTTAAAATACATCTACATCCCGACCGTATGCAAGGATATTCTATTTGGCTCGATTTTTCTCATTATGCCAGTCTTGTTAACCCAACAATAATAACAGTTTTCGTTTTGATTCAAGCGTTCTTTCCAAACCATAACAGTTCCGTACCTAAATCTATCCCTTTGATCCACTAAGGTACCTGAGGATGCCAAGACTTATCATTTCCATCGGGAGACCAGAGTAATTTTTGTATGCCTCATCTACGAACGTATTCTTTAATAAACATATACTCTCCGCAAATTAAACAAAAATAATTCGGATCATTCACTCAAACTCGTCTTGATGCCATGTCAAATTATAATAATAAAACCTTTTTAATGGTTTTCCAGACAACCAACAATAAAAAACGATGAATTATTAACGAAAGCTAATGTATATCTCGTAAACAAGATCTGCCACAAAGTAATTGATTAAATAATTAGTATATTAGTAAACATTAAGTGATAAATTTATATTTCCATTTCTTCGCTCAGGCGGCGAGGCAAAGCGCGGAGTTGAGTTCTGCCACTTAACACGCAAAGCCTTCAGAATTCAGCAGAAAGTGGGGAACGGAGTGTCTTACACTAGGTTCCCTCTGCCTGCGGGATACAGCGTGAAGCTGATTTTTTTTTAATAAGTGATAAAGTTCAATCATCAAACAAAGTAGCCATTTTGTTGGCTACATTGCATTTTGCAATAGTCTTATTTATATAAAGTGAAATATATATTTAAAATTTAAATTCAGGTCCGTCGATACGTAAGTATGAACATATAAATAAATACAACAGTGAATATCATTGTATAAATTTGTAGTTGTAAAAATTTTTAGATTCAAGATAAAAATGAATATTTAATAATGCATAATTATGAATAGTTATAATAAATGTCGAGGCGGCGTGGCGGCGCGGCGGTGCGAGTGCGGGTCGGGCGCAGCGGACGGAACGGTGACAACAATATTACAATTAAACGTTACAAGTTACACTGTCGCCAGATCTTATCCACCTGCAGGTAATTGTACCTGGCATTATGCACATTTGCATCGCTCGCATGCGTAACTCTGCACCGCACTGCACCGCGCTGTAGTACGGCTTTGGCACTGCAACGTCGCCTCACGTCACTTATAACGGTTTCACCTTGATGAATAAGTTAATCCGTTCGTATCACCGTGGTCCGTGCACACGAGCCAACCGCGTCGTAATTAATATGGAGCATATTTCTTCGAGAACAAATCGCGGCTGCTTCGCTATACTCGTATACTCGGTGATAAATCTATGTAGATTTATTTGCGAAGTGGAATAACGTTAATATTGTTTTTTCTTGGCGATGTGCAATATGATAGATATAACGGTATAAATTTGAAAGATATGAAGAAAAGACGAAATGCAGAATACCAGAGTAAATGAAAAGATATTGGAACAAGTGCATGAAATGGTATGTTTTAGTAGCTATGGAAGATACAAGATATAAATATGGAATAGCGAACTGTTGCCGGTAACAGAGTTGATGGTGCCTTAGCTGCATTCATGAGACGGTGAAATGTTAGATGTTAAAAGGCAGCAAAACGTGGTTATTACAGAAGAAGAAAGAATTAATAATTTATGCTGTGGAGATGCGATCTCTTCGTAGGATATGCGAAGTCAGTTTAGCTGATCGAAATTGAAATTGTATACCAATTAAGAGATACACAGAATGGCGGGTACTAGCGAGGATGTCTTGGTGAGAATGAAGAAGAACGTGCTCAGTTGGTTTGGGCACGAGAATGAGTGATGAAAGAATAGTAAAGAGATTTTTGAAAGAAGAGTGGTCAGAGAACAAAGGCAGACCGCAGATACTGGAGGACTTATTTATTTAAAAAGCATGAGGACTCCCGGAATATATGTATAAAGAGGTTGCTGAGTGTGGCCGAGACGAAAGAGGTATGCAGAGACCGTGGTATTTAGTACTCCACCCTCAAAAAAATTGAACATACAAATCGGTGGAGCTTTCGTGTAGATAATTGCATTATTTTTATTTCAATATTTTAATATTGGAGCGCATGGATGTTATCTGTGGAAGTCGTCGCTGTATGTAGAGTCTGCGATGTAACTGTTAGATAAACTATATCGAGGATCTATTTATTAGATGCAAACAAAGAAATCTGAATACGTATCTAAGCGCTGCGCGACCGCACAATACCTAATCTCTATCAAATAAACAGTCAGTCCGGCGAGTGGCGATGTTATCGGCAATATGACAAGTAATTTTATATTTCAGCAGTACAATAGTTTCTTTTACACGCTATAAACGAATCGATTACTGCATAGACGCATCACAAATGAAATCTATAACGAAAAAAATGTCAGTTCGAGTGGTTCTGCCGCAGAGGTGTCGTGAGTGGTCGTCAGCGGGCAAGGACCACACTGTGTCCTGCCATTAGTGCTCATTTGTATACTTCACTCGTCACGCTGAATTACGTGACGATATTACAACTTCTTTAATATTGTAGCTCAAGTTTGACGTGACTTTGAAGAACTCTACAATTGGTTCAACTTGTGGAACACATGATCTAGTAAATTAGACGGGCGTAGGATAAATTAAACTTGGTTGAAACTTTGCTATATTTATATGTAATACATGAGATAGTCTATAATAAATTAAAATAGAAGTTTTGGGCATATACAGGTCTATGGCAGTGACTGCCGGCGTGCAGAGGCGAAAGGAGAGGAGCGCGTAATCGAATCATGATCGTTAATCGCACGAAACGCAGTGCAGTGCGCGGCGCGCGGTGCGGCCGACGACCGCCGATATTAATGGACGTGCGCACGCGCGGGGAGCACCGGGCCGGCCCCGGCCGGTCACGAGCGCCCACGAATGCTCAGCATCCGAGATTTGAATACTAGATAATTAATATCGCTTTATTAGCGGTGGAAATATCGATTTATGAAGATATTATCCGCTTTGTGGTCGCCGACCGCGCGGATGCCGCGTCAATCAAGCGCCCGCCGGCGACGGAACCCGAACCGCCTGAACAATCATTTGCATCTACTATCGCGCCTAATTTTTATTCCAATAGATCTGTTTACTTTGTGAATTCCTAAAAAAGTGCGGCGATGACTATTTATCTCATCGTTCTGGCTAAAAGCTACTGTTAGTGGCTCTCTACAGATGCGATGCAATGCAAATGCATTAGAGCGTTACGTCTCGCATGTAATTATTGCACCGTTTATCATCGCTGCAAATTGTATGCGCGAGTTTGATACAGATCTGTCGTTGACAGCGATATTATGAGTGTAAAATAGCCGCACACTGCGCAGGCGCAGGTCGACCGCTACTAATATATTAATGTTTTTTTTTGTATTTTAACTTTGGGCTGTGTCATGCATATTGCAGCAGAGCGTTAAGACATTCCGTTTACAATTTTCCGCCAAAAATTTCCGCTTGAGGCATAGGCAAAGGAGCTCAACGGCTCCCTTTGCCTTACTTTGCTTGCCTAGAGCGAGTTAATGAATACCTACTTACATAAATAATGCTTAGAAAAGATTTCAAATACCTACTGCCGAACTCAAAATGTTCGATACGAAAACCTAATATGTTTATAAAATAAAAATAAATAAATCAGCTTCACGCTGTATCCCGCACACAGGAGGGTAGGCAAAGGAAACCTAGTGTAAGACACTCCGTTCCCCACTTTCTGCCGAATTCTAGAGGCACTGCATGTTAAGTGGCAGAACTCAACGCCGCGCTTTGCCTCGACACCACAGTGAAGAAATGGTAATTTAAATTTAAGTAAATATTTCATCTCCTCGAGTGAGGATCGAACCCACAACCAGTCGGTTTTACAGTCACACTTTGTGCCGCTGCCCCACGACTGGCCTCAATTGTATATGTTTATTATGTATTTTTTACAAACACAGTTTTATTATAAAAACACAGTTGCTCGTTTATTTTATTTTTTATTGTGAATATTTACATTGTTATATTATAAGTAGGCGCGACGTACATACGCCTGTACTATATTTGTATAAACAATAATAATTTGAATAAACATAAAGCCTCTACGCCGCCGTCTCGACAAGCCTTCATTAAATTAATCTCATACACTCGGTAACGGTACTCTCTCGTTTTATGCAAAACTTACTATTTTAATTAATATAACGCCTTCTTTTAACACCTTATTATATGTTTAAAAAGAAAAATACACTTCGAAATTATTTTTGACATTCGCTGACACTAATAAGTACTTTTCAAATAATTCAAAAATTGAATATTCTTAAGTAATAGTAACGTGGTTCGTAAACTGTTATTATTTAAATTTCAATCTGTAAGTTGCATAATATTTACTCATTAGATGAGTTTTTAATTACTTTTAATTGCGTCTATTGTGGTTTACTCTTTTCGGTTAGGTATATTAAATTAAAAATTAAAAATCAGCTTCACGCTGTGTCTTGCACACGAGTAAGAGGGAAGCTAGTGTTAAGACACTCTGTTTCTCATTTTACGCCAAATTCTGGAGGCGTTGCGTGTTGAGTGTCGGATTTCAACGCTGCGCTTTATCTCGACACCAGAGTCCTCTTCCTCATACACTTGTGCCCATACGCCACGATTACCCTCAAGGCCTGGTTAGCTATGTCTGAATTTATTATAAGATTCATTCTTGATTTAAAGTTAATAAGTAATTAGTTCAATTGGTATCTATATACGTGTATATTGGTAAACGGCCACGAGTCGGGCGGGAGTGGGCGCTCGGCCTCTGCTCGCGTTTAGACAAAGAGGTGCCGTCAGTTCATTTATTATCTTCGGCATCGCTGATCGCACTCTGCATACTATAACCACAAAAAATATAAGCATTCCTCGTTTCTCACCAGCGTGAAGTAGATTATAGATATTAGTATTATTGCTATGGACATGTATGTATGTATGTGTGTCATTATATTTTATACGTATGCATACTTCGCGTTCCTTTGTTTTCGATCTGATCTGCAAGTCTACACGAAAATAGCTCATACGTTTTAATTAATTATACAAATGTAATATATTTTAATGTATTTTTTTTGTCTACTAGAATAATAAGGAAATATTATAAGTAGTGAAAAAAAACGCTACGAAACATTAATTACAGCAATATTATTACATTGACATTAAAATGTATATTGGAGAACGGAGTGTCTTAACAATAGGTTCCCTCTGCCTACCTCTGCTTACTCTGTGCGCGGGATACAACGTGAAGCTGATTTACAAAGAATACGTAACATACAATTATTTTCTAGTGGAATCAGTAAATAATGAGTTTTTGTAAGTTTCAAATTAGTTATAGCACTCGGTGGTCAAAGAATCATATATTAATGAGGAACTTATAAGAATTAAAACCCATAACAGATCAAATAAGACATCTATGGCTGTATCTCGTATAGCGTCAGTTTCGTATTGTCTCGTATGCACAGCAGCTAAGCCTACATTCCAATTAGATCGTATTATATAACCGCTGAAAGGACCGCGTGGATTCCATTGGAATAGAATATATTAATGCACAATCACCCGGCAGCGGTAGCAGCGCGTGTGTTTGTTTGTTTATCCAGTCACTACCTTTAATTAGCGATAAAGCTGACGTGTCTGACAATCACAGGCGACGGCTGACCACCGACCATAATGCTGTTATTACACATTTATGAATATATACAAATAAGATTTTGAGATAATAAGTTGAGGGTACACAAGTTGTAGTACTTATATTAAGGCTTCGTTAGTAAATATTTTACTATTATAGTAGCTGAGGTCAGTCATGGCGCAGGGTATAAGAGTGCGGCTGTAAGCGCGACAAGCTGTATGTTTGATTTCCACTCGAAGAAATTATATATTTAATTTTTTTATTTCATCGCTCTGGTAATGAGAAAAAATCTGGCTTTGATTTTTGGTTCTCCACTCAATATGCAATGCCTCCAGAATTCGGCGGAAAGTGGGAAATGGAGTGCCTTGACACCCCGGTACTCAAGTTCCCTCTGCCTATCCTGCTATGTGCGGAATAAAATGTGAAACTAAAAAAATATAGTAATAGCGTACATTAAATAGATTGACAAGCCCTCCATACTAGACTGTGTTTGTTAAAACATATAACAATAATATATCATAGAATAGCATACCAATAAGAAAAAGAAAAATAAATAAATAAACATTAGTATTAAACTCGTAGAAATTAAAATAAATGAGAACATAGTTGGTAGCTAACTAATGAAGTGACGAGGATGCACGAAGTCGGCGGTGGGAGACAAAAGGCAGCGGCAAATAATTTTCATCAGAAGATGAGATATAGAGTGCGTGAGAGAGCGCGCCGCGTGGGGCCGTCGCCACCTCCTGCCTCACCTGGCTGACCAGCCTGGCCTTCCAGACTGACGGACTAACATACCTATTGTATTTAACTTAAGAGTGCCTAAGTTGTATATTATATTCTTTTAATAGTCATTGATCAAATGAGCTCTCTGAATCACTCAATGCCTACAAATTAGCAAATACTGTACCATTTTATTAGATCTTGGGACGAAAAAGTAAAGATTAGAAAGGAACTATCTCAAATAATTTGAATACAATAGTAAAAACTATTCACAAAAAGTCTTAAAATTTTTTAAAAAATCAAACGGTAGCGTTCACAAGTGATCCCGAGGGCCCATGATGTGTTTACAAAGACGCTTTAACAACGCGAAGCACACGCACGTCATTATCTGAACATAATATTATTCAGTAGCGACGGTAATATCCGCTCCGATGTACTGACAGTGTGTGACCTCCGCTCTCCGCCGTGGGACCTTTGCTTCCCACAATTAAAAACTGACTGACTGACATTTGTTTTTACACCTGTGGTTTAAAATTGGACACAATTGGTTTAAATCACGGCATACACGCTTGGAAGATCGAGCCTAGGATGAGAGGAGATATTTAAATGAGTTTATGATTGCATCGCAGATTCCGTGATGCATTAATTAGGCGCTGCACAGAGTACAGACCGCCCGCGGCCGGCCGGCCTCACGCACTAGTACCAACGTTATACTTTTTTTATTAATTATTAAATATTTATTTATTCACATTGTAATCAAATTAATCTGTTGTCTGTGCAGCCTAACTGCTTTGTCTAGGTGGGCTACAATTGCAAATGAATCGTGTTTTTTTTTATAATGAAATATTTATAATGGTAACGATAATAATATTTTAGTATAGTAACAACTTAAAATTTGCTTTAGCTTAATAATTTTCATAAGAAAATTATCTTCTGTAAAACATCACTATTAAGATAGAATACTTCAAATAAAAAATAGGAAACAAGAATTAAAAATATATTATTAAATATGAGTATTCTTAATTTATTCTTAACTCGAAGTTATTATAACGAAACATTTGTATTAAATTGTAGCGAATAAAAACATTGACCAAGAATGATGAAAATCGATACAAATTTATCGATATTGACACGTTCTCGTATACGTGAGTACATAGTATCGACGGTGAGGCCCACGTCTCCCGTACAGTAGGAACCAGTAGGTGAGTGCGTCCAGCTTCCTACGTTCCCACGGAATATTAAATCTCATGACATAGGTAATAGTAGGTACTAATAGGTGCCCGCCACCGCGACAGCGCCACGGTGTTTCAAATGACCGCGTTGCCGTCGCGCGTCGTCACGCGGCGGCGCTATTTGAACCTCAATCCCACTTGATTTTCCTCTTAAGGATAATTGACTGGTCGACTACGACGGCCACTCGCTCCGCTCGAAACGTTCGGTTTCGATGCAATTTTCTCGTAATTTATTATATGATTTGTAATATCGGTTAATTGAATGAGTTACGAGAGTAGCTGCCGATAGATGCGTTTTACGATCGAATCTGTTCTTTTTCTTATATCTATAGAGGACTATATATTATTTATAATGTTCTTCATGGTTATTTATCGAAAAATGTAAATCAACAATGTTATACCGTTTTGTAAATTACAATGCAGTTTTCAAGTTAATTTAAGGAACAGCTCCTCAAACGACAACAGTCAAAATGTTGTCATACAAAATTGTTGTATTTGAAGAGTTGAAAGTGAAATCGTGTGTCAAATGCTGGCATGTGGCATAAAAATAGGTAGTTGATTGGGTTTTTACGGTTGGATTGACGGGACCGCTAGGAATCCGGCGCGGGGGGACGGGGGGAGGTAGAGGGGCCACAAAGACCCCAATTTAAAATTCAGATAAGCGGAATAAACGTTCGCCCCGGAATGCGAAGAGGAGGACTTCTATCCGCCGTCCACTATCGCGGAGACCAGCGATGGCGCAGCCACCGATCGACCGACCAACAGGGCAAATGTAGCAGAAAATCTCATATATTTATTGGTACATGTATCTATGAAATCCAATAAAGTACTGCTTTTTCACAAGCGAAAAAAGAATTATGAATTTATGTTTTACGAAATAAAAATATATTGTGTATTTTGCTTTATATTTTGTTAAAATTTTTAAACCACAATAAAGTTATTAAATTAATAATGATAATTTTCTTTCCCTGGTTGCAATGACTGTAAAAAACTATTTCTTAATCAGAAAAACACAAAGCGCTTTACCGCTCATATGATAAAAATCTATATGCATATTACCTAATGGTGTGTTATACAGTGTATGGTATCATTATTAGATTACAGTCATTTACTGGTACATGTATATGTATTTAATAAAAAATGTATAAATATGAATGTATTACACATTTTTAAAACTGTATCACATTAAATGTGATATATTTCTGATATTAATACAAACAATTTATAAATAAGTTGTAACATATGTGGGGAACAGAGTGTCTTAACACTAGGTTCCCCCTGCCTATCCTGCTCTTGCTTAGCGTTGCGTTAAGTTCATTAAATTTAATAAAATTAAAACTAACTTATAAATATAATAAAGAATTACTAACCTAATATTAGATAGATATAATAAGTAGGTAATAACTGCAAATGAACTTATATCAAGTATAGAACAACGTCGCAGGTTTGCACCAATCAGGCGCCTGCGCCCGCGCACTCTAACGGTCCGCCGACGCACGCTGAATGGCGATGAGTGAATAACATCATATATTATAGATATATGTCCACTTATTTATATTCATATGTTCTTTTAGATTTATGATCTTATTAGGTTAGGTTTAGTTTAGCTTATTAATAGTATAAACGTCTGTTGTATACGAAATAAATATTAAAGTATTTTAGTTAAATAACTTTGTTAATATATAATTCTTAGTTTTTAGTGGGTAAATTGTAAATATAAATGTATTTTCCTATAGGTAACTCGAAGTGAATGTAAACAGATATCGGTTCCGCATCGAGTAGGAGCCGCGGCTATCGTGCATCACATTACACGCCCGATTACAGTCTACTGGGAGTCAGTTTGATTTTGTAAAGAAATGTAACTAACTCCTCTTAAGGGTTTCAAATAAGAATTAAATATATAAAAGAATAACATGGAAATGAAATTGGATTTTGACAATTTCAATTACAGAAATATATTAGAAGAGAATCTGAATGTTGTAGTCGGTCAAAGTTACCCTCATCAAATGGATAACACACAAAGAACCATTCATTAAAAGATAGTCATATTTGTTCTTCTTATTAATCTAGGTATTATTGGTTCATGTTTTTATTAAATAATGGATGTAACTGATATAATAAAACAATCATTAATCTCAACAATTCATCGCAATTTTGTCTTATATTACAAAAAATTGGGGAAATATACATTATTTCTCCAATTTTTTGTAATATAAGACATTTGATATTTGAGGCCGGTCGTGGCACAGCGGCACGAGGTGTGACTGTAAAACCGGCTGGTTGTGGGTTCGATCCCCACTCGAGGACATGAAATATTTACTTAAATTTATATTTCCATTTCTTCCCTCTGGTGTCGAGGCCAAGCGCGGCGTTGAGTTCTGCCACTCAACACGCAATGCCTCCAGAATTCGGCAGAAAGTGGGGAACGGAGTGTCTTAACATTAGGTTCCCTCTGCCTACCCTGCTGTGTGCGGGATACAGCGTAAAGCTGATGTTTAATAGAAATATATAGGCTAGTATTGATTGCCTATTTATTCACCACATCCATAATCAATTTAATAATTTTTAAATCATATTAGCTTTGGTGTATGAATACGTAATGTAATTTTACCTTGTTTCCTTTTATCTCTTATTCGACGATAGTATAATTTTTGTTTACAAATATTTTTGTAATTCATAGGACATACATACAACTTGTATGACCATAATATATAAACGTAAAATACTATTCATTTAATTTTTAATCTAAAATTTAATTTTACATGTTCTATGGTTTCTAGTTAAAAAAACACGATAAAGTGATTATAAATAAGTAGGCTGCACGCACTTCCTAACAGTAAGATCTGTTCTTCACACGTCAAGCTCCGCTGCGGAATATAATAAAGCAACTTTGTCACCGAGCTTTACATTTTACTAACGTATCATATATATTTTTTTTACTTTTAAGCTGTATCCCGTAAGCAGCAGAGTAGACCGAGGGAGCGTAGTGTCAAGACACTCCGCTCCTCACCTTCCGACGAATTCTGAAGGCATTGTGTTGTGTTGAGTGGTGGAACTCAACGCCGCGTTTTGCCTCGACATCAGAGCGTTTACAGTCACACGTTTGTGTCTCTGCACCTGACTGCTGACCAAGACCGGTCTCTAATATCGTAGTATTGTAATTTTAATATTATTATGCACCGTTGGCACAGTAGCTATACTTATTATAAAATTGAAATGAAGAACCATCAACCAATTAGACATTTTTTTTTAATTTTAATATTTATACTAATATCACACATAAGTTAATATCTAGTTAGAAAATTTGTCCTATTTGGCATAATTTTAGGCATAAACGCGACGGTTATGGGATCGATTCCCACTCGCGGAAAATAAATATTTCATATTTTTTCGCTATGGTGTCGAGGCATGCCGCGGGGTTAAGTTCCGCCACTCAACACGCAACGCCTCCAGAATTTGAAGTAATTTCAAGCGTGATAAGCGTGACTGCGAGATACATCATAAACAAAAGCATTAAGTATGTATATTCAAACGCGGCGCTCTCATTACAGCGCTAAAGTTAATTGAAAACGGCGAGTTCATTATAATATTTGGGCAATTACTCATTATAATTATCAGTTGGTGTTTTACACTCACATACATACAAACATACATACATACATACATGCATACATACATACATCCATACATACATACATACATGCATACATATATACATACATCCATACATGCACACATACATACATACGTATCACGTCTACTAATTATAATTAGGTACGCTTGAGATTGAAGCCTTCACACGAGTAAAAAATTGACAAAATGCTATATAAAATATTTTTTGCCAGTGGCACAGGTGTGTGACTGTAAACACGATGACTGTGAGTTCGATTCTCGGGGGAGTCCGTTTTTATTTAAATTTTATTATTAATATTTTCATTTCTTAGTTCTGGTAAAAAGACAAAGCACGGTGTTGAATTCCGCCATGTAACGTTTCGTAAATTTGGCGGAAAGTAAGGAACGGAGTGTTTTAACATTAGGTTCCTGTTTGATATAAGCGAGATAAATATAAATTTAACAGCTATCTTTGAACTAAATGTTTCTGGATTAACGAATGTAAATGACACGACCCTATAGGAGTAACAAACCCAGCTGTTACTGTAATTGATGAACACTTCTATTCCAATTTTGGCGAAAGTTCCAAAAAAAACAAGGATTTACAAGTGACAGATGACCATTAATTAAAATAATAAATAGTCACTAAGATAAGAACCCGCAATTGTTGATAGAGGAAATTAAAACAATTAAATTAAAAATATAAAATAAAAAAATAATAATATTGCCAGAAATAATAAAGTTTCCTAATATTTAGTCTAACAATATATTTGCCTTTAAAAAGTCAGTTCTTGAATAAAAAGAAACTCAAAATTCTCACTTGGTCAAAATCAAGTGAGAATTTTGAGAAATAAATGGGGTGATTAGAATAAAAAAAGGTTCTTTTTTTAAATAAATATTATACATATAAAATAAATAGTCGTAGTATTACGTAAATACTCCATTTGTTAGTCGGCGGGTGAAGCGTAATGTAATTTTCAAGCAAAGAAAAAACCATAGAAGGTTAAAGTGATGTGCGGAAGGGACGCGAATTGAAAACCAATTCGGAAGATCTTAAAACGCTTCGCCGTCCCTCTTCGGTCCTCTCCAGAGGGAGGCAGATACATCAGGCACTTACTTACTATGAACAGCTTTTAAATTTTTTTAGTGCGATCCGTTTACTTTTTATCGCAAGGCGTTGTAAGCAATTTACAGGGCCTTGTTATTCGTTGTCGGCGGAGGGCTATTACTGTATATCAACGGTGGTGTTAATAATCAGCTTCACGGTCTATCCGGCAAAGGGAAATTAGTGATAAGACACTCCGTTCCTCATTTTCTACCCAATTCTGGAGGGCATTGCTTATTGACTGGCGGAGCTCAACTTTGCCTCGACACCAGTGTAAAGAAATTAAAATATAAATTTAAATAAAAATTTCCTTTCCTCGATATATATCGAGATAGGAATCGAACCCACTACCACTCGCGTTTACAGTAGTTACACACTTGCGCCCCTGCGCCACTACTGGTCTCATCAACAGAGGAGATCATTTTTCAAATAGCGGCCGACAATGCGATTACGCGATACGAATCGACTTCATATGAATATTATAAAAAGCTTTATCTGTGTACATCTGTTTCGCGTCGTACGCTTTAAACTTAATTGAGGCATCATGCTAGAACAAGTAGAATATTAGACATGTAACAATATTTATAATTAAATGTATGTAAATGACGGCAGTGGATGATTCACGAGACCCGGCAACAATTATCTATTCAAATTTACGTCGTAAATTTTATTAAGTACCATTATAGAAGCCAGTCGTGGCGCAGGGGCACAAAGTGTGACTGTAACATCGACTGGTTGTGGGTTCGATCCTCACTCGAGGAAATGGAATATTTATTTACATTTATATTTTCATTTCTGCACTCTGGTGTCAAGGCAAAGCGCGGCGTTGATTTCCGCCACTCAACACGCAATGTCTACAGCACTGCCTACCCTCATATGTGCGGGATACAGCGTGAAGCTGATTTTTCTTACAATTATATAATATTAATGAAACCACGAACGTCTCGCTGTGCTGGGTGGTGAGTGCTCGTTGCTGGTATGAGAGTACGATTTGCGACAGTTACTTTACAGCTGGTGAAAATAATAGAACGTAGTGAAGGAACCCAAGAGCAAAGGAAAAAGTCGTCGCATGCATCAAATCCGTCAGTACGTACAGTATACATACTAATATATTTACTTTAATATATTATATTAAAGTAATTATGTTAGTTTAAATCAGCACTGGCCGTCGTTACGCATGGGCACAAGTTTCGCGTACGTTTCGTTACGTTTCGCTCTGAAGCCAAGGCGCGGCGTTGAGTTCCGTCACGCCACAAACTTCGGCGGAAAGTGAGTAACGGAGTGTCTTAGCACTAGGTGCTTTCTGCCTAACCTGCTATTTGCGGGATACAACGTGAAACTGAAAAAAAAGAAGCATGCATATGATCGCATGCATGAAAGAAGTGCGTTCATTTTCACAGCTGATGTATTCGAAACACCCGACTTCTGGATATGGAAATAACTGGAGCGTTTAAGTGATCGTTTACATACTTGTATGTATGTAAGAGTACGATACTACGTCGTGGCAAGTGTGTGCACACACTACACTCTACACTGCGCAAGTACACTAAAGGCAAATTGTGCTTTATCTAGTAGTACCTACCGTAATATCTAATTTATAACAAAACGAGGCCAGTCGTGGCGCAGTGGCACGAGGTGTGGCTGTAAAACCGACTGGTTGTGGGTTCGATTCCCACTCGAGGAGATGAAATATTTACTTAAATTTATATTTCCATTTCTTCGCTCTGGTGTCGGGTTAAGCGCGGCGTTGAGTTCTGCCACTCAACACACAATGCCTCCAGAATTCGGCAGAAAGTGGGGAACGGAGTGTCGTTAACACTAGGTTTCCTGTGTGCGGGATACAGCGTGAAGCTGATTTATAACAAAACTATTTTCAATGATATTTCCTACTTCACGATAAAAAATGTGCTTATTTTCAACACTTAGGTCATTATATAGGTGTCTGTCTAGACTTTAGTAGTTTTTTATGCAACTATTAAATGCAAATATATTTTAAATTAAATACTTTTTTTACCATATCCATAATCACAAATTGTAATATCGCGTGCAAATTTAAGAAAAAAATACAATAAATGTGAAGTTCAGTTTACTTTTTATTCAGCTCAAATTATGTATTCAAGAGCAAAAAATGTTTTAGGAATGTGATTTATAAGAGGCGTCTAATGAATTGAGTTTATTTAAATTTATAATTATATGCGTTTATAAATTAGGAAACTTAATTGTATAACAAATTAAAATATTCATTTTATACGTACATCATACATACATACATACATATATATATACATAAGATTAATAACCGTGCGCCGTATATTGTAGAGCGCGCCGGTGACCAGACCGAGAAATTTGACAACAACTTAAACTAATATAATAAATATAATTTATTTAATGCTACGTTCGGCTACTTTAATTTATTTTTTGTTCATTAAAAAACATAGTGTTATTACGTTACAAACAAAACACTAACTTTGGTATTATATGACAGTTGAGATATTAATTATTTTATAAATTTCACTATATTTATTTTATAAAAAAATTAAAAACCGGAAATCTCCACCCAGACTGTAGGTTCAATTTCAGGACATTGAAATATTAATAATATAATAATCGTACATTTTAATTGTTGAGGCCAGCCATGGCGCAGTGGCACGAGGTGTGACTGTAAAACCGACTGGTTGTGGATTCGATCCCCACTCGAGGAGATGAAATATTTACTTAAATTTATATTTCCATTTCTTCGCTTTGGTGTCGAGGTTAAAAACGGCGTTGAGTTCTGCCACTCAACACGCAATGCCTCCAGAATTTGGCAGAAAGTGGGGAACGGAGTGTCTTACTTACACTAGGTTCCCTCTGCCTACCCTGCTGTGTGCGGGATACAGCGTGAACTGATTTTTTTTATTGTAACTAAAACAAAAACTCACATTATTCATAATACAGTTGTAAAAGTTGACCGCATTACTTCAAAAGTCGTCAGTGCATTTTTCAATTTAGTGCATTGTTTTAAACAGCAGTTTTCACTCAATTTGCACCGCGAGGGAGCGAGTGCGAGCGCAACGAGGGTCATTAACGAGTGGGGAAGTTGCAAATTGTTCGGAGCACGCACATCTCCCACTCGTCTCTAACATGCGTTTGTAATCCGGCGTTCATACGAATTTATAGAACTCTTGTTCTTGATGTTTGTTTTTTATGAGAAAAAAAATAGGCTATTCAGTCAGTACTGTGCAGTGTCAGAGATTTAACGAGTCTTTTTATAATATCTTTATATTTACATTAACTAAATCGGTTACAATTTCAGATTTGCAATCAAATTTTCCCTTAACAAATATGTCCAATATCTACATAACTGTTAAACTTCAAACTTGCAAAATTAAGTTTAACTTAAATGTTGAATGAATTGTAATAGTGTCACCGGAGTGCCTTATCACTAGATTTCCTTGGTTAGAGTCAGAGGCCGCATGTGTAGAGATCGCATCACAATATTCGCGAGTACCGGTTGAATCCCAGCGTTTGGGCGACCTTGACCCCGCGCCCGCAGGTGCCGGCGGCGCGAGGCGGGCAGGTGAGGCGCACGCGCAGGCAAATATCAACAAATGTCACTCACCCAGCCCATACATTGAAGTCTATCCCGTTATTCCAAGTTATTTACGGTGCATTCATTTATATAATTATGCAATTGTAGTACGAGTGAGTGTAGGTTACGAGGGTGGTTAGTTAGTTATAAAAATAAATAAAGAATATCTTTGGAGAATGTTTTGATCCGCTAATCGATACAGATTAGCATTTTGATTGATTCTTTCAAATTTAAAAGGCTATTTAAAGCAAATGTATAAAAAAAACGGTCGTATATTAATATATATTTACGTGTTACAAGTCAGGTGATATGATCATGTCAAGTACCGGTAGGTAGGTAGTAGGTAGCAGGTAGTAACGAAGTGGGCACGTAGAGCCGGCGTGGGAGTAGTGGATGCAAGTGGTGCACGTATTCTAACAGAGAATTACCGGCGGCACCCAATCTCGCTAACGACCCGCGCCGCCCGCGCCCTGTAATATTGCCTTATGAGATGCACGCTTGCATCACATTGTAATGTTCCGAATTATTCCACACAGCTCATTATGGCGCGTCGATATTGTGAAACTCGACGGAATTGGCCGACTTGATCGAATAATACATATTCAATAAGTGAGTTACGTTACGCAATATTATTATCGATGCATTGACGACCGCTCATTATAATAAACGGCTTAAATAACTCCACCGCTCGTCTGCAACCGCCACCGCTCTTGAGTTTGTATATTTGTTGTTAACAGCTTCACGCTGTATCCCGCGCTCAGCAGGGTAGGCAGAGGTAACCTAGCGTTAACACACTCCGTTTACCATTTTTCGCCAAATTCGGGAGGCATTGCGTGTTGTCGTGCTTTTTCTCGATACCAGGGCGAAGAAATGAAAATATAAATTTAAATTAATATTTCACTTATTCTAGTGGGGATCGAACCCACGACCAGTCACACACTTGTGCCTCTGCCCAACGACTGGCCTCGATGTACATTTGTTACCTTAGAGTAATACATAACAATATTAACGAAGTTTGTTTAACAATAATAATTTAGTTCTATGTAAACAGAACCACAATTAGCTAAGAGGCAGTTACTAGTATGTAATCATTCCGTTAAAGGCCGCATCGCATCGCCTCGACCGCGACGTCGCGTTGCATGCAGCGCTGTTATTTAATGAATGCGAGCGTGTAGCGGGACCCCAACGTTCGTCGCAGGTGCCCAACGGGACTCGCAAAGGTCACCCCGAGCGTGCATATGTTACCCTGATGAACTACTCCCTCCCCACTCTCGGAGTCTCGGACTCCGTTAGGGAAGTAAATGGCCTCGCGAAGTATTTGCGACCCTTAGCGATTTCGTCCATTGTCACTTAAGTGCCCTAGACGCCGCTCTTGTCCACGCGTACCATATGTATATATTATGTACATACATAAGTGGACGAGAGTTGCGCGCTAAAACGTAGTTAAAATTTTAACACTTAAAAGGGTCGCATTTATAGGCGTAGGAATAGAGAAGAGTCGGGTAGTTTGTGCCCATCCCAGAAATTTTACTTACAAAAAATAGCCCCGTAAAATAAAAAAAAACGTTTACGCGAACGTATATGTTCAAGGCTAAGTATTCAAAAACTTAAAACGTATTTTTAGTAATATATAATATACAATACAGTTTACGATCTAGTGCTCACAACAGTTATTCTTAAAACAATTACGATTGTTATGTAATAAAACTAAACTGGGGAGAAAATAGATATTCAAATGTGCTTTCTTCCATTGTGCGCGAGGTCCGGCGAGCGAGGACCGTTGGTTCCGGCCGGGGTTGTGCAATTTTAACTTTTTCACTGTTTTACTTTTGTTGTTTTAAAAAGTTCGGAGCGGTAGAGCAATAAATTAGAAAGTCACGCGTCATTCGTTTCACGTCTCAATTCGAATATTTTTTTGTCAGGACCGCTTTCTTCTATACAAAACTGGTAATTACTTTTAAAACATCCTTTGTTGAAATATACTTTAAAATATAATCTAATGGCTCCGTTAAATAAGCATTATATCCGTGAAATATTTGGGTGACGGTCGATTTGTTAGCGTATCCCAAAAAACGACAGTAAAAATACTATTTACTACTTGTTTAGGAAACGTATAAAAATTTATATAACGGGATTTGAACCCGCACTTTTTGGTTACCGTCCAAGCGCTCTGACCACTAAGCCACACCTCGAAATTCTTCGCTTGCACTTATTTATGTTGTTAGTATCTCTGTAGGGAGATTTTTTCTAATTTCCGCTACCCAAAGATAATTACTTAGAATGGCAAGAAAGAAAAGATACTACTAAAAGTTCAAAAAGAGTAAATTTGATTTAGTACGAAGAGTATAATATAATTTCACTTGTTGATGGCGCGGGACGATGGTAGCGGAGTGAATATTCGATGAAATATACATATATATATCCGTTTCCGGAGACTATTAGATGTGAACTAAAGTGGAGGAAAATATCAGGTTTCATTAAGTTTTTCTTGTCTGTTCTAATGCATTATAAACATAGGGCAGAAATAAATATAAACTAATTATAATGTCTTAAGCGTAAATAAGACACGTTGAAGATATATTTCTCATGAAAATAACTATAAGACAATTTCAGTTTTTTTTTGCATAAAATTTACATTTTTAAATAAATTAAGACTAAATAATTAATTAATTAACTAAAATTAAGTTAAACAAAGATCAAAGCAGTTCTTTTTCAATTTTTTATATTTAATCTAATAACAAGGTATAGGGAAAGTAAAATAATAAATCAAACACTCACGCACGTCCATGCGACGATGAGGTGCGCGTGCGCAGGTCCGAGCTCCGCGCTACTGAAACCCTCCCCAAGTATTACAGCGTTATTCACCCTCACATAAAAACTGAAATGTCAATAGGGGATCGACTAACGGGACATTCATGTCCGACACAATTATCTTATATGGATAAAAAGGTCAAGCTCTTTAATTATAGAATCGATTGATAACGTTTATTTCTTTCAAGAAAATATCTATAACTGCGGTATTATTATAATTTGATATTTGCCTTGTATATAATTAATAAAAAAAATATTTTAGGATTCTTCAAAAAGATAAAACGTGACCGTTATAAGGTCATTTTGTTGTCCTTCTTAGAGAAGATACTTTCAATGAACCTACAATTATGAAATTTGGCAAGAAGTGAGAACTCGAAGTATAAATTAAGGAAAAACCTACAATCCTGAAATTGATATCCACGGTGAGCATAGTTCATGTCACTTTTGACCGGTTTTTTTTATTTTCCCATGTCGATGAATAATATGAAGATCGATGATATTTATTATTATTATATAAATATTTTTTTTAAAAAAATACCATGTGAGTAATATGTCAGAGAAATAAAACATAAAATTATTACATTTAATAAATTTTAGTAGATATCTTAAATTAAAAATTTTATGTACGTTCTACTGGATTTCAAGATCACTTTTAAAATAGAAAGATTTTAAAATATCGGTTTACGTTTATTACAGATTTCGTGGTTCTACAAAAAAGATCCAAACGAAAAAGGCTTTTGTAACAATCGAATAAAATATTTTACTTCGCTTAAAAACGTTTCAAATATATAATGGCTCAGTACAGTGAGAGCACAAATTTTATAAATAAGGAAAAATAATTTAGTGACACCTATTTTAGATATAAAAACTATTTACTTTTAAATTTTTTAGCTTACTTTTTCAACAATTTTAAACGTTACTATTAAGGAACCTATAGAAAATATTTTATTATTTAAAATATTCACCAAAAACCGCAACAAAGGGCGACCAAAATTATATCGATGTAGAGATAGAATCATGATATGACTTCTTTCAATTATATAATTTAATATATTAAAAACAAATCGTGACACGTTTCGTGACGGTGAGAAGAGTAACCGGAGGAAAATGACATCATTAAGATATAGTTTTTGTTTCCGGTAGAATATGATCAAAAATTATTATTTGCAATAAGGGGCCAATATCGCTGACGCTCAATGTCGCTTCTACCTCATTTTTTATTAGAAATAATAAAAATAATTTCTGATATATAACATTTTTATTTTCGACTCTACATATTTGTAAAGTATCTTGAGTCAAAACAATATAGTAGTATAGTAGTTTTATACTCGTATACAACAAACTCTACTTCTCGCTACTCTACAAAAGCGCGTGCTGTTATTTTCTCCAACAACTGTTCTGCCCATTTGCGTACGCACTGAACTATTCATTATGCAAATAACATAAAACTCTAGAATCGCTGTCAATTAAGTTTCGCTCGGTAAGCGTAATTATATTACGTTTTATAAATACTGGGTCTCTCAGTGTGGTTACGTTTTTACATAAACAGTAAGTAATGTGGTAGAGTTCTCACCACCTGCATTGTATTTAGTAATGGTAGCCCGCGTGCGACCATCCTGCCCGCGCAGCATCTACTTGCTTCATATTTATTGTCTGTTTGTATAACCAACGTGGAGAGTGCATTTTTTTCTATTTTGGATTGCGATATTTGACACATGACTTCGAAAGAATTTATGGGATATAAAAAATATTATTTATTTCGTTCCAACTTTAAATAAATTCCTAACTTGGAAAAAATTTTGCAAAAGTTATAAAAAATGCCACAAATTTTACCTGTGAATAAATTACTGACCAATCTGTTAAGAAAGCATCGACAATGGCGACGGGACAATGTATCGGCGAGCACTTCCAAAGGGTCTCATGATTGATTTTCGGATTCCGAAACGATAACAAAAAACATCGGCAAAAAATTGTGCGTTGAACGTATGCAAAGCGTTATATTATATCTCTGGTGCGATAAAGTACTCTATTCTGTTCTAGACATCGGTGACTATCGCGACGACGTGATGGCCACACTTTAGGTACATATACAACTTTGCAGCTTCTGGGCCCGCATAGTGTCAGTCACTAAATTCTAAGAAAAGCTGGAATGGAAACATATTTCTTACGCCAAAAACCCATATATTTAATACGAATTTTAAACTTAAGAAATATCCTTATCATTTAAATTTTTTGTTCACTGAAATTTTAAATAACAATGTAATTAGGCAACTTGTGGTGAGCTACTTTATTATTTTGCACTTAAAAGTGAACTAATTAGCGAAGGCTGCATACCGACTGGTGTGTTATTTTATTTAAGATGTTATATTTAACTAATTAAAATATACTCTATGTATTTTTTGTTAGCAAACCGCGACTGCCGCTCGAGACGCTCATTATAACTTTATTTCGCCGCTGATTACCATAATAGATTGTTTTATATGTGTATAGTGTATCATCAAGATAACGCTGACACGGTACCTTTAAAATGGGACAAAACGGAAACAACCACACGGTTACTTGGTAAATGTGTATACAAACGCAAAATAAAAAATTATAGCAAGTCGTGTTGTTTACTCGATGGACTCACTTGCGTAACTCTGAAAGGTTAATAAGACAAATTATATATCAGCGATAATTGCAGGAGGCCAGCGCCTTGATAATAATACACCCCGGCCCGAGGCCTAGAGACGGCACAAAAGCGGCTAGAACCATCGCAAACACAATGCGCACATTAATATCGCGACCCGACGCCTCCACGCCGGCTCGCAATAAATCTTCAAAAAAATACGTATTCACGTATACGAGGCAACAAAAACTAATGGATATGGAAGAAATATGCAAGCCGTGCTGATTGTTCGGCGCCCAGCGAAGGTGAGCTAGAAAAAACTGGCAGATGCGCGTGCGCAGGTAGCGGCGACGCATGCAAATGCGTCCGCTTTCTAGCGCTCCCGTTCTAGTGCCTTTCATTTCTTGGCACTTTGCATACACGTATGGCCTACCGTTAGAGGTTCTGCAGAATTCTGCACAAAAAGTGTTTACGCTGCCGGTTGTTGAAGAAAATTTGTGACGTTAATATTACTAATAATTTTATATATGTGCATGTGCTGCTCCACGTCTATAGCTAATAACTGGCGTTAAACAAAATAGTATTAAATTACAAACATCATTTTATCATGAATTTGAATTTGTTGTTTTTTAATTTGGATAAAAAAAAATATGGAATAAATATTTTTTTAATTAGAAACCTTTTGGAAAGCTTAAATCTTGGATGACTTCCAAGAGGTACAACACTAAATGTGAAATAACACTTTAAAAATGTAAAAAAATAGTGAATAATTTTTACTCAAATAAGATACCACAAAGGTTCTTCTCCAAGATCTTGACTGCGTTGAATTTGAAGAATAATGTTATTTAGATATTGTCATTATACAGTGTATATGCGGAGGGTACCAAGATCATTGACATGCGGGTCCCGAAGTGTCGAGTGCTGAGTCAGCGGGCGCGCGCGGTGGTCGCCGGCTCGCTGCACGTTGCCGTGACATCGACCAGCCGTGCGGAACTAAAACTACTTTCCTGCTTTTTCCACTCGCCTTGTTTTGAATTTGTATTAATTGCGTAATAAGCTAATAAAATTTAAGTGACAATTTGTTACACCAAAAAGGTAATTTTGTTTTTTTTTTATTATTATGGAATTGACTCCGTTCAAAGATATTTTACTAAATATGAAATAGCTGAGAGCAAATAATGGCGAAATTCTTGTTGACCATTATTTTAAATGACTTAAATCGTTGTAAAAAGTTTAAACAATATCTGTTATCATTGAAGGACGTTAGTCTCGATATACTTATTTATTGTATTTAAGTACTTACACAGAAATTGGAATGAGATACAGAATTAAATCACGGCGAACACTCACTAGTGAGAAATCCGGTGATGACATTTAAATTCGAAACGTTTAAATATATTTTTGGATGCGACAAAGTATTTAACGATCGAGTACTTTGGTGTTATGATGTTTTTGAGCGGTAAGTCGTGTATTCTATATTTGGTCTGTGGGATTTGAGAGGACTCGTCCCGCCGCGTCGCGCCGGGCTCCACCGTGGGAGCACTTTTTGCTGGTAAATCTTTAAATGTTTCGTTTAATTCAGCAACACAGGGCCTTTTAAAATACAAACATAATCGATATTACGTTAGTGCTAGGTAGTATTGACATTACTAGGCATAGAATATGTTAAAATTAGATTCTTTAGTTGCCTATAATAATTAACATAAATAGTACGCAAGAAACCAATTTCTAATAGTACGGATAACTCGAGGCTGTGCGTGTCGCGGCGTGCGACCGGTGAACATCCGCGCCGATGTTTTTCGGGGCAGCGATTTGAATACGGTCGCGGCGCGGCATGAGGCAGCGTGGAGCGGCGTGGGCCCTCACAATGACCATGAATTCCGTGAAGCACGCGCATGACAAAAAGTGCGGCGAGCGACTACCATCCCCCCCTCCCCCCTCCGTCAGCCCGCGTACCCCCGACACCTCTCATGACCCTCGCGACTCCCCCCTCCCCGAGCTGCCTCTTTCCCGATCTTCCATTCATCCCGTAATTAACGCGAGCAAAAAGCACGCCTAGATGAAACTTAGTAAAGTTTCGGTGTCGCTGCGAACTAACAAAAAGATCAGCTGTGAATTTGTATTAATTTAATGATGTGGTCATTTTGTCTGCGCGCAGCACTCGACTCAGTCGCTGGTCGTAATTAATCGAGCGGAATCGTGCTCCGTCCGTCCGTCCGTCCGTCCTGGCCGCGTCTCTGCGGCAGAAGATTTTTTGCCGGCCGCCGTAACGGTGCTAAATAATTTGATTAGATTTCGAAGCGTTCCTTTTTAGTTAAACGTACAATTTAAATCATAAAATACTTTCAATTGTACTGAGGACGGCTGTCGGCGATAGACCCAGTTGTCACTCGCTAATTAAATTTGACACAGCACCGTCGCCACAGCGTAGAAGTCACACCAATGAATGAAGGTGGACTGTGTACGGGAAGCGGTGAGATGAGCTCGGCGGTGGCAGTCGGCACGCACAAAAAAATAATAAGATAATTTACGTCCGCGGCAACGTCGTTATATTCTAATGAGAAGTGTAGTATTATGAGTTATAAGTACTTACCGTTAAGGTCGAGCACCATCTGTGTGTTGAAAAACCCGCTGACGTCACCGCGCCCCGACACTGCAACAACAGTAACATTACAACATATTAGAGGCAAATCATTGTCAATCACAGCAAGGTTACCACGGCCCGGCCACCACGCCGGACACCACCACGCTACTTACGCCACTTTTATATTTAATTTTTAATCTAGATATTAGATTGATGTATCACATTTTTATTCCTACTAGCTAATCATTACTGATATTGTTTGATCAGTTAACGTTCCAAAATTAATGATATATGTGAAAATGTCCAAAATAGTGGCTAAAAATATGCGGAAGGTCGTTTTAAATGTGTATTGTGTATATGAAATATAAATAGCGAAATATAAAGAACAATATAAGAGGCCGTTAGAAGCTGAGTGATGCAAATTCATTAAAATAGCCCGCGATGTAGAGACGGAGTATGTATGTAGAGGCGACTGGGGAGCTCTCGGCGGTCTTAGATACGTCGTTAGATGTTTATCTTTAGCAAAGCTCTATTTACTTACGTTACAAACGTCTAATAGTCGCGTCGCGACATACACGCTTTATATAAAGTGTGTTGTGTTGATTGAAAGACGTGGTTTTTGTATTTTTTTAAATTGTTTTAGCAGTAACAATGACATAGATTTTTATATCAAATATAATATAATTTGAGTCTGAGGCTCTATATAGAGTATAGGCCCCTTAGATACTAACGCTCTATATTCTAATCGGTCATAATCCTATTTTTAACTGACTTATATAAAAGAAGGAGTTTCTCAATTCTACTGTATTCTTTATGTTTGTATCCTAAGAACTTTCGACTGTGTGAACCGATTATGATGATTCCTTTTATTATATCTTCTATTGATAGCACCTCTGTGGAGATTCATGAAACACATATTTCAATAAACTTTTAAACAACTTAAATATATTTAAAAATGGAATGTAATACTTAATTCGACTGTTATAGCGTTGTGACATTGAATTTATTTAAAGCAAAAAAAAAACATGATTAATTTTGTTTTGATTAACGCAATACGTTAATTTATTTTTTTATTAATAAGCGAACACATAAGATACCATTATTAATAAAAAATATAATCTAACATAGGTAAGATTTACATAATATAATAATAACTTCATTTGAATACAACACAGTCTAATGAGAATTTACTTTACAGAGGTACATCTAAACCTGCTTTATTAACGATATTTTAATGTTGTAGTTTGATTATTTGAATAAAAACATCACAACTTAACTGTAGAAGTAATTAGTTTTAATTTATATTCAAATGTGTTGCTCTTCACAATAGGAAAAAACATTCAAATCTCCATTTAAAAATAGCTAGTGAATAATCTTATAAATTAAAAACTTTGAATCAACTCTACTCCACGCCTGTAGGTATATGTATGTATATATTTACTATTTTAAAATTAATTGTCATATATTATGTAAAAAAATATAACGTAATCTATGAATGTAAATACTGATACGTCACAATGGATTTACATTATTAATATAATTTAAGTGATAACGTAATTTATCAGCGTCAGGTTGTGGGTTGGATTTTCAATCGAGAAAATTAAATGTTATATTTTCATATCTTCGCTTTGGTAACGCGGCAAAGCGCGGCGTTGAGTTCCGCCATTCAATGCGCAATGCCTCCAGAATTTGAGGGAAAGTTGGGAACGGAAGTTTCTAAATAGGAGTAAAGTATCGTAACACTACGTTCCCATGTTCCGCTCATCCTTCTATGTCTAAGATACAGTGTGAAAGTAGAAAACCAATAAAGCTCACTAAACACAACCTCTACAGAAGCGCTTACTCATTAATTACGCAACCCAAGTTGGTATTTTAAATGAGACTCTGTTGCCTTCACATAAATATGTAAATTCCAATATAATTTTGATTTCCCATCGCGCTACATATTCATTTATTTAAGGATAAATCGTGATTTTTCTTAGAAGTAGCGTTTAACAGCGAAACGTATTTGCATAACACTAATTGCAGTTTTTATATGTTGAACGGATTTCTTGCATTGTAATGTTTTAATATAAACATTATTTATGAGGGAACATACGGAATTAGCAATATCCTTATCGTGTATTGTACAATTTATTTAATGTATACATTGTAATATTTAAAATTTATTTAACATTTAATTTTAATTTTTATAAGTAAAATGGAAAAACTATTACCTAACTTTCAATTTACTTCACGCCATTTGAGAGTCCATATTTATTTCTATGTTAAATAAACATTTTTAAAATTGACCTGCTGTCCCTTTACTAAGCAGTGCCAATGAAAATTTTAGGAACAATACGATCTTCTATATTTTATACTTATTGAACGCAAACATTTCAAGCTTCAAGCAACGATTTAAACGGCAGAAATCCAAAGATAATAATGTAAATTCTTTCTCCGATCAAACATTTCTTTTAAGTAAACTAAAGAAACAGGGGTCCGGCCTTCCGCCGATATCTAATAGAATTGCTGCCTCCCAACATCAAAGGAATAAGTAAACGCCGTTCGAAAAGAAACGGAATCGCGTCGAAAGATAGAATCGTATTAAAAGATAGGGAAATAAACGGTATCGTAACGGCTCTATTTAAAGTAAAGGACTCTAGGATGGCTCTGGTGGACGGTCCCGTAAATCGCACTGTGTGAAATACTGCCTCCGTCCGCGCCGGCCTCGGGGGACCCCCGCCGCCGCCGCTCCATCAGTATCGCTTAGCCCGCGAGAGGTAATTCCTGACCCAAATGAGATTTGAAGGGGAGAAACTTTAAAACTGAAACTAATATATACAAGTATGTACGTAGAAAGCTAATTTAAAGTGATTACGCCCGTCACACTGCTAGGGGAGGCTGTGCGGCGCGCACGATTGGCTCCTTTCCTTACAAACGAGCTCAACGTTCAATTACTGGAACACGATTGAGTTAACAAATTATATGTTATTATAATTTTTAGCGATTTTTTTTTATTTTACACTACTGTATATTGGACTTGTTTAATTTTTAACAGATATTTTATGGTTATACATACGTTAAATAATGATAAAATCATCACTTTTCATGAAAAACAATTAATTACAAAGTATTTTTTTGTAAGCAAGTAATTGCAAGTAAGCGTCGACCATTGTCATTGATACGTGATAAGAGATCATTTAGCGCGTCACGAGGTATAACAAAATGAATTAGAAACTAACGCACGCATTCTCACACCGATATAATACATTCCGTCGATCACATCTAATACGGGATTATCCACCGCTCTTTATTCACACGAATTGGATATATATACCAATACACAGAGTGCAGTGTGCAGTGTGCACGTACGTACAGACATACACACATATGGGGCATGCTGCGGCAACGCTGGCCGAATGCAAATGCGACGCGCTTCACCTAACGCGGCTGATATCTGTACATATTTTATACATAATGCTCACTAAGCAGCAGTAACTTTCTATTAAGTTTTTACCAAATTCAATATTTAATGTAAAAAAAACTATTCTTACCAATACAGAATACAATAATTAAATAAAAAATATCGTTTGAGTTGAGTTCCGCCATTCAACACGCAATGCCTCCAGAACTCAGCGGAAAGTGGGGAACGGAAGCGTTATAATGAGAACGGATTGTCTTAACACTACATTCCCAGATTCCCTCTGCCTACTCTTTGTGCTGGATATAATTATGAAAATGAAAATATCCTTTATGGTGTATAGGCACAGCTGTCGGCATCGAGGTGGTACAGGCGCTAAGTAAATGATAAACATGCAATTTATATTTTAAATGGATATTTTTATATTATAAAGGTATGTGTTACAAGTGTTTAAGGTCAAACAAGGTATGTTTAAAGAAATTGTAATTTTATGCGAATATAAATTCAGATGGAGATGAAAAGGTTGGCAAGTCCTACAAATACCTAAATAAATTAATAATAAATACAGAATCGGTTCCCAGAAAACGAGAGCCTCTCAACGTGTATTTTTATCCGTTTAACATCGAGGCGTGCAGATGATACTTTATCGAGTTTTTTTACATGAAATTCAATTTTAATTTTATTGCTAAGCCGAAAATGTCAAAATGCCTTTGATGAATGTATTTTGTGTCACCGCGTGGATATTATATGAGAACGTCAAGTTTCTCGTGTATCATTTATTGCAGCAAACGTCTAGACGAACTATGTCCAAAGCAACTGCTAAATCATGAAATGGCTTGGTTGCTATAATTCTTAATTGATTTTTTGTCACATATTTACTGTAGAATTAGTAATACATTTTATTTTTTTTCAACTGTACTCTTTTTTCCTACAAGACGCGGGTGAGGCAAGGGAAGCCTATTTTTCATATGCTATGACCAAATTTTGAAGACGTAATGTTGAGTGGTGAAACTCAATGCCACACTCTGTTTTATCAGATCGTCGAACTAACATAAATAACATTACCCCAAGCGAGTAGACGAACTCATCATAATTTAAATTTATCATAGAAACAACATTTTTTACATAATTATACATATTTTATAATTAAGTATAAGCAGGTACTTAATTTAAAAAAAAAAGCTATAAATTTAAAATACTTCCCAACTCTATCGTACATAACAAATGGCGCTACAACAATAGTGCATGCTAATGCGAGTATCTCCATGCTCGGTGCATCCCGCCACTTACTACTATAATACAACACTTAGCTCTGCGACGAAATATACATACTTTATTTTGTCTGGTGCTTTGTGATATATATATGTATGTACATAGTAATTTTGCAAAAGTTCTAATTTCGACGTTTGACAATGTCAACATCTATGGATTTAGTTAGTTGCTACACGATGTCATTCATTCATTTATTCTTCTTAATATTGTTACGGAAATTAACAACATTTTGTTGTAAATATACGAGATCCATAAATTCTAAGACAAAATTAACATAATATTCATTGACTGAATAAGAAAACACTACGACAAAGTTAGCAGTCTATTAGATCAGGTGCGAATGAAAGTAGCGTGTTGTGTGTACACTTGACACGGGAAAAACTACGTTGTTGTCTCCGAGAGGCGCGGGGTGATTGACCGCGGGTGGTTAATTGCGTCCCCCCCGTACCTCCCGCCGCACCCCCTCATCCCCTGTGCCTCCGAGTTCGTCCTGACCCGTCCCACCCCGCCGGGGTCACGCAGACCTTCACAGGAGTACGTAACATTCGCCCTATATACGAAAATCGATGCTCTACGTAACCAGAACAAGTTCAATTTTTCGATACATCGTCATTGTGATGTGACCGACAGACGGCGGAAAAAGCTCACTTATAGTAAATAGCCTATTAGTAGATCATAATGGTAACGACGTCCGGTCGTGGAAACTTGAGAAAAAATGGCGATAATTTCATGTAGCTTATAAATGGTTATTTCTAGAAATTATAAAATACCCGTACAATATGAAAGATAGTGTCAACGACCATGTCGCTGCATGAACAGAGAGGTATGCAGATCGCGGAGACACTTAGACCTGTATCTCAGGTATTCTAATTTGAGAGCATTACAAGAAAAACCCGGCGATTGGTTGAAATCTAAAAGGTATTCTTAATAGGGCCTGTTGAAGTGCAAACGCCTCGGAAGGTAAACAGCGGGAGTCGCGAAGAAAAACGCCGGCGAAGCCGCTTCTGTATCACCTGACGCACAGTGACATACGAACTAATTGATTAGAAATATTCAGAATGTAAAGTGAGCGAGCGCCGACGTAACCTTATTGTGTTAACGACATTTTTATTATGTTGTAACACACGCCGATGAGCCATAACAATTCATTTGAGTAAATTATAAACCAATAAATCAACAAACAGAAACGTTTAACAATTTTTTTATTGGATCTCGATAAGGTACTAAGATATGACTGTAGAAATCTACTTTTTCTGATAAAATATATGATTTATTTCATAAATTTTTTTGCTGTACATAATTATTCATCAATATATTTGATTGATTTAACAATAAAATTTGAATATGTAATGACATATTACATACTTATCAATAATATTGATCGCAGGCTGAGGATTAATTGATAAGACGTTACAAAGGTAAAGGCCAGGTGTACTAACGGAGCGTACGTCACTATTAATATTAAACACACTTGTTGGTTAAAACATGTAGGTTATTTAGATTTAGAAAAAAAAATTAAATCAGCTTCACGCTGTATCCCGCACACAGCAGGGTAGGTAGAGGGAACCTAGTGTTAAGACACTCCGTTCCCTACTTTCTGCCGAATTCTATACTTTAAATTCTATAATACTTCATCTCCTCGAGTGGGAATCGAACCCACAACCAGTCAGTTTTATAGTCACACTTCGTGATGCTGTGCCACGACTGACCTCAACCTAGGTTATTTGACTAGAAATAAATTCTTACAAGCCCATATGTATGTACATCTCTACTCACGTAGAGCGGTACGCAAAATTTATCTATTTGCAAGTGTTTTATTAATACGTATACATTGTCATTAAGAAATGAATTATTATCTATTCATATTTTCTTTTTCTTCACTCTGATAACAAAGCAAAGCGTGGCGTTGAGTTCCGCCACTCAACACGCAATGCCTCAAAAATTCGGCAGAAAGTGAGGAACGGAGTATCTTAACACAAAAAAATACATTAAAATGAACAAAAAGTAATAGTATTTTTCAAAATGAGGACATCTTGTCAAACATAGCAATTGCATCTCAAATCTGTAGTACGTAGGAGGCACCAAGTGGAGCTTCCTGCACTCACTATGTTTCCAAGAAACCGCCCGCGGCTTCTAACTGACGCCAAGCATATTTGTCGCTCGCCACTAAATTAAAGGAATGTGCAAAAAACTGCAAATCATCGTTTAACAAATGCTATATAAATGTTTCATAAATGGACAGCAAAAAAATATTAATTTTTCGTGTACCAACGAGAGAGGTCGCCAAAAAAGGAATTATTTGAATTGTACCCTCATATGCTGATTTTAATGTATTTTTGATGTCCAATAGAAATAATGACTGCAATAACGACTTATAATTAAAGAATATATAATTGGGTGTAATTTTTTTCTATCTTTATCTAATTGTAATTTTATCCCGTTTTGAGTGAAGATCGAATCCGCAACCGTCGCGTTTTTTGTTACTGCGCAGCTACTCTTATATTTAAAAAGGAAACTTATACAATATTGTTCTAACAAGTTTAATTATAATGAAAAAAAAAACTTATTTTTTTTTATGTTAAAACTAATTATAAAAGTCATTATATTTTTCTTATTTTATTAAATTTTTTCCGTTTAATCTACATATATTTTTCTTATTCTATTATAATTCACTAATCATTTTTAATTTGGTTATCACAAATAGGTATGTTAAGATATACGTACAATTGTGCTTATCTATTATATATTTTATTTATTATTATTTTATAGCTTCACGCTACATTCCGCACATAGGTTCCCATTAAGACACTTCCGTTGCCCACTTTCCGCAGGATTCAAGAAGCTTTGCGAGTTGAGTAGCGAAACTGAACGCCGCTACTTATCTATAAAATGATAAAAAAACTCTTCCTCTGTTAAGTGACTGACAAACTACACTTCCACACAAACGAACTTGCTGGTTCTCTAATAATATAAATTTCGTCTCGTTCATTTAGATTCGCAGCACAGAGTAGGCTAGTGTCCTAATACAGCCTACATATGCGGCGTAAATAGAACACAAAAAAAAACAATTTTGTTAAAATGTTGCTGAGTAACTTATTTGTATCGGAACCGCTCATCCGCGTCATTCTTGGAATCGATTAGATCTACAAAAATACATTGTATTTTGATGTTTTAGACGAAATCTTTCAAAAACGGTGTCAAAACAACAATCCCCACTGACGTCTAAGTATGTACGAGTAGGTACCGTAAGCAAAACAGTACTCATAAAAAAATATTATAGAAAATAATAAATCATTCACAATTTAAATATTCATTGTTTTTATTCATCTACAAGTATAATGAAATTTGCATGTAAAATTAATTAAAGATACCAACGCGACCTCCAATTAACGTATTATAATATGTCGGATGAGAATCAAACGCAAACAAAAGTTAACGCGACCAGAAATATAATAAAAATTATACATACCGATGTAATTATAGCGAGGTGGTATTTTAATGAGCAGCAACGCGTATGCTAATGAAATCAAAATAGTTATTCAAAATACTTGTGGAGTCATAGATTTATAGTCGAAAATCGTAATTTAGAAGGCTCGTCTTGACCGTGTCTAACTGCCGCCGCGCGCCGGCTCGGCTGCCCACTGCAGTGGTCAGCGCTCAGCGCTACTACTCTACAGTTTAAGTCCATGTAGAATCTAAATATGTATATATATTCTTTGTTACATATTAAAAAACACAAAGAAATAATAAAATTGTAAATATTGTTTACAATGGCGGGCTTATCTCTTAAAGAAATCTCTTCCAGACAACCAATGGAAGTGGAGGATGAGAACCAAGTTGCGGTGTAGAGACAAATAATGGAATCTTAATAATAATTAAACAAAATAATATTAAAAAATTATAAACATAAAACATAGTATGTATAGAAAATTAATTATATATACAAACATCCATACATATTTACATAAATATACAATATACAAATACATAAAATATAAATAACTATATAATTACTTATATATATACATACATACATATGCATATATACATACGTACATATTCATGGTGACTATAAATATACAGGTATATACAAAAAAAAGAACATGTTCCAAGTGAGATCGTCAAATTAAAAAAATATTGAGCTAGGTCAATCAATTTCACTTGCGAATAAATGATTTTTGCAGTAGTGATTTTAAGAAAGGGCTTTTCTGGATAGGATTGGGTAGTTGATTCCAGAGGTATGAGGCATACACAGAAAAGGATTTTTACAGGAATTTAGTCTTCAGTATGTCAAGTGATGGGAAACGGGAACGCAGGTAAGCAAGAAAATTCTGGTAGTTGAGGATTTTAAAAAGGAATGTAAGGATGTGCATATCACGGTGAAGACGAATTAGGAGCCAGTTAAGTTGAGCTCGAAATTGAGAAACATGGTTATAGAAAATAAAACAGCCTGATTTTGAAGTAACTTTTTAAGAAACTCCTCAGTCACATCCAAATAATAAGCGTCGTTGTAGTCGAGAATTGGAAGTAGAAATTGCGTCAGCATAATTTTGGTTTTATGGAGAAGGAAATATAGGAGACGCCTAAGAGAATGATAAGAGAAATGCATGCGCTTGCTAATAGCATTGTTATGAGGTATCCAAGATAAGTTACAATCGATAATAAGACCTATTTTTTTACTTTATCACAATAAGGTATAGTCACTCCAGAGTATTGAATCGGAGAAATGACATCCCAGTTGATTTTGAATCTAATTCTGTTGCTGCCAATGATAATAGCCTGAGATTTTTTTTGGTTAATTAACAGGCCAAAGGATTCAGCCCAAATATGAATAGCAGCCAAATCGCTATTTAATGCTTCAATAACTTCAGGCAGTTTGCTTTAATTGCAGTGCCGGTAAAGTTGCAAATCATCAGCATAAAGGTGGAAGGGAGAAGTAATGACTCTTGAGATATTGTTAATAAATATAGAAAAAAGAAATGGAGAAAGCACGCCGCCTTGGGGGACGCCAGCAGTAAGTTCAAGCCATGTTGATGTGATATCATTTGCTTTTATACATTGCCGGCGACCGAAGAGGTAAGATCGACACCATTTTATGGCTTCAAAAGAAATATTAACTGCCCGAAGGGTGCCAAGAAGTATATCGTGGGCAACAGAGTGGAAAGCACTGCTGAAATCGAGTAATATCATGACAGTGTGCTTGGTATTGTCCATAGCACACCGAATGTCCTCAGTAATATTCAGCAGCAGCATGGTGGAGTTGTAAAAAAAAGAGTTAAGGATATTAAGATGCACTGAGACTTGACGAGTATCAGTGGTTTTGCACACACCAAACGGTTAGAGACGTTTATTTTCTTAAAAGATTAACATATAAATCACTTACAGAGAAACCAAACGACTCTAAGAATCTCCAAACTAGTGCTTGACAGAGATGCTGAATAGTATTGTGAAAGTAGCGACGCTTGGCATCCCTACACATCCTATTGCAAACGTTTCGCAACTTTTTATACGCACTAAGATTTTCAGACGATGCTATTTTTTAGTGTTTAACCTTGGCTCTGTCACGTTTACTCATTGTACTTCTAATAACTTGTGTTAACCAGGAGCCCAGCCACATGCCTCATACGAACTGGTCTTACAGGAGCATGATGATTGTATATATTACTCAATTCAGTAGTTAAAGATTCTACCATAAAATCATTATGTTTTGATGACATTATGGGAAACCAGTCTATGTTCCTCACATCCTCTCATACGCGTTCCAAGATCCTAAAATTGCGCTGAAAAAAATGTTGCGTCTTTGAACTAGTTACTACATTTACCTTTTTAATACCTTTTCTATAGAACACAGAAAGAAAAGAAAATTTCAATATAAAAATAACATTACCACAAGCCATCTATTGTTTCACTTGAATCCGATTCTTTGCACTTTGAAAAATATTACGTTCATTATGTATTATTATATTAATAATACATTACTACATTGTAGAGCTTTAAGTACGTTTAATATCTAATTACATTTATTGCGTGTATCATAGAACAAAAAAAATGAAGCCTCTAGTAAAAACTGAAGCCCCCGTGACGCCCCCTTACGTCGCAAAACACTGTGGATTTATATTATAGATTTATTATGCATGATTTTTATTACTTCTATGCTAAATTAGAGAAAAAAATAAATAGCTAGTTATAAAATGTGAAAGAAAAAATAAAAATTAAATATAATATAGTAAGATATTTTTTTCGCACTTTTAAATTGTCATTCTCAAAAATATCATAAAAAGACAAAAGTATGTGATATTTCTTAAATATTTTTATTAATTTTATATAATTTCATATAAATTAATTAATTAAAATATTTTTAGGCCCAAGTGCAACGACCTAAGGGTACTTACTATAATTAAATCGAAAATATCTAAGTTTAATAGAAAAATAATTGCAAATTAGAATGAATCGTAAAAATTAATGAACGCTAAAGACAAATTCGACACAGTGCTTAAAAAATTGAGGTTAGCAAAGAATATTAGGATATTCAATTATACCAAATAATTACCTCAAAGCCTGACAAGTCTGATTTCGTTAATTTTAAATGGTACAAATGAGTTAATAAGTAAAAAAATATATTTATTTAGAATTTTAAAAAACGTACTTTTGTTTTAAAAAATTTAACCGTACTAACGTACTTATATCTGTTATGTTCTGTTCTTTGATTATAGCGTTCTGAGCGTCCCAGTTGACCACTAAATCGTATAACTGACTTCAACCAATTACATACAAATAGACCTAAAAACCAAACTTTTTCACAAAAAAATATAAAATGTATGAATATCAATGTAACGACTCTCAGGTTACAGATAACCATTATATTATCAATATCTAAAAAAAAAACAGTTTCACGCTGTATCCAGGCAGAGGGAACCTAGTGTTAAGACACTCCGTTCCCCACTTTCTGCCGAATTCTGGAGGCATTGCGTGTTGAGTGGCCGAATTCAACGCCGCGCTTTGCCTCGACACCAAAGCGAAGAAATAGTAATATAAATTAAAGTAAATATTTCATCTCCTCGAGTCGGGATCGAACCCACAACCAGTCGATTTTACAGTCACACTTTGTGCCCCTGCGCTATAACTGGCCTCGAATCAATATCTATTGTTTAATAAACAATAATTCATCATAAAAATATTAAAATAATATAAAATAATACCTATTATTAATAATATTAAATTATTTTGGCGGTATCTATGGGAAGATGGTGACGGTTGGTGGTGGCGTGACGGTGGCAAAGTTCATCGCGCTCCCACTGACCACTGCACGCGAGACTACCGAATAATGACCAAATTTGTTCTCATATGTCAAAATATTATTGAAGCTTCTGTATTGTTATTATTAAATACTTATAAGTTAATATAGTATTATATACATTTACGCTTCAATATAGATGTTTAAAAAAAGTAATTTTTTTTAGTTATGGGAAAATAAATGAACAAATAAAATAATAATAAAGTATTTTTATAAAAAACAAATAGGCAATTATAAGAGTTTCAAATGACAACTTAATTATTCTTTCATTACACGTAATATTTTACATTTTTTACATATAAGTGGTGTAAGGGATCATATTAATTATATTTTATAAGACGCATTAGGTATAATATTCCATTAAAAAATAAGAAAAAAACTGTTATTTCTCGTAGAAACTTGCGTTAAATAATAACAACTAACTAACAAAAGTAATAACTTTAATCTAATACCGATAACAAGAATATGTCCAACGGCTGAAGATAGGAACAAAGTAAATACTAAGTAAATCAATGCCTATAGCATTTTATAAATTAGATTTTACAAACCGTGTTAATTTCATTATAAAATAAGAAAAAAACGTTAAATAATAATAAACTAACAAAAGTAATATTATTAATAAAGTCATATAATAATAATATTTGTTTAATAAAATACCTATGTCCTACGGCTGAATATAAGAAGGAATTAGGAGCAAAGTGAATACTATAAAACGCCTATCGCCATACAATAATCCGCGTCGTACATTTTACTTTAAATCAATTACCAAGTAATCCAGTAATAATCCAATAGTCTGACCGCAAAAATTACGCTTTTATTTGGTAAATTTTCCTTCGTATTAGTGATTAATTAATTTGTACAAGAAGTCAAAAACGCGCCTACATTGGCAACGTGACAGGTTTCCTTGGTTTGCTTTTAAGTTGTTTTAATCTTTTTTTTTAGCTTTACGCCGCATATGCAGGGTAGGTATAGGGAACCTAATGTTAAGATTAGAGAGAGAGAGAGAAGAAGACACTTCCGTACTTTCCACCAAAAATCTTTCCAAAGCATTACGTGTTGATTGGCGGACCTCAACGCCACGCTTTGCTTCGTCAGCAGAGCGAGGAAATGAAACTATAATATTTTTAATTTATCCTAATGGGAATCGAACCCACAACCTGTCGTATTTATAGTCGCACTCTTGTGCCCCTGCGCCATGACGAGCCTCAAATATATATGACTTTAATCTTTATAAGGAGTATTAGAAAAAATCAAATATCTATAATTATTTCATTTACTGTAACAAAGTAGTACAAGTGAAACATAAAATTCCCTCATAGTAAGTTCTTTGATTTTTACGATTATAACACATTTTAAGTGAAATTATTTTAACCGGATTAGTATATTCAGGATTATAAATTTTTGGAAACCCGACGTTACCAACACTTTGCAGTAGTCCGTGGTCACAGGACTCTACAGTCTACCTGTGACCAACCTGGTTAAAATAGTTTCATTTAAAATAAAATTTCTGCTCGAAAATCACATTAAGTAAAAAAAACATTAAACATACGCATAGGGATGGTCAGATAATGCTCAGATATTTTTTATATAACATTTTGTCACTATTACTGTGACGTTGTTGTGACATTCACGTCACTATTACTTGTGAATCACATTATTAACACTGGACAGTCGAATTATATCAAATAATAACTTATAATTATTCTTAAATAGACTCTTTACATTTTTATTATATTTATATAACTTTTATGTCTTCAATCAATAAAATAAAATATTTAATAAAAGTTTTATAACCACATTCCTACAATGAAATACGCGTTTTTGTACATATACCCTGTTTCTATATTCTATACTATAAAGTTAAAGAGTTTGTATGGTCGAGAACCCGAATCTCAAAAACTACTGACTTAAATTTTAAAAAAATATAGAGGAAGGCTATATTAGTTTTGAATTTAAATTACATTACGTTTGTCATTTCGACGTACTCCACTGAACCTGTGGTCAGAGTTACCTTGGGCACTTAGAATACGATGTGTGACAAACACATCTCTTCACAATTTCTATTTGTAAATAAAAATAGTTGATAATGTAAAAATAATGAAACAGTATAATTTAATAAGTAATAGGCACCAAGTGCCGTAACCTCGTTACAGGTGAGACTGGAGTTCGGCAACTACAAATTATTTTAATATAATTTGATGGTATTTTGATTATCTCGTTACGTCGCCATTGTTTTAGATATAACGACGGTGTGACACTTTAGTGTAATTTGTTGTGTCAGAGGAGTAATTTCAAAAAATTTTATGACATTATTTTATTACTGTTTTTTTCACTAAATATTGACATTTAGAGTAAAGTTTAAAAATAAATTACATAGAATGGCAAATATTTTTAGATTTTAGGTTTACTGACCAAATAATAGCGAAGATTTTAGTATAAAATGTTATCTATTGGAAGCCAAAAATGTACTGAAACTGAGAGTGGTACCAAAATTAATCTAATATTAAAAGCACTTGAACATATTATTTGTCAAAGAAAAAAATCTTAAAAGCGTTATCGGCCCATTGTCACGAGGCGCGTGCGAAGGGACGTGCGAAGGGGCGAGGGGTGATAATATCAGGAGCGCGAGTCCATCACAGCTCGACTCATATTATTAGAGTAAATTGAATAGCGCCCCACGAGCCGCAATAAAGAGGTGAATGCTGGCCTCTCGGGGCGTGTCGAACCCTTTCGAGCAGCCCGCGGTAATCCTCCACCGCCTTGTTGACATATCGTCGTGTCAACACACCTTACACCTCGTGTCGACGGTAACGAATGGGAATATTATTGAAGGATAAACAACCATCTTCGCCCTTTTCAACCACTTTCTTATCGGGTTAATGTTTGTGGACAAAAATGTAGAGCGATTAGTTGTAATGTGATAGTGTCCGCTTCGCGTCGATACGATACGATAGGAAAGATAGGTTTCTACTTACTTGGTGGTGCCGTTACAGACAATGTTACAAACGTGATACATCAATTTTCAAATTCATGGAAGTAAACCAACACTATGCACAAACGCACCGAGTAGGCCTACGACAAGTTAAATACATATAAGTGCAAGAGGCGCGAGTCGTAGAGCCAACTGTGATACTACTTTGCCGTGGTGGTGGTGTCTCCGGTGGTAGCGGTGATGGTGGTGGCGTACCGTGGCGCTGGGCGCGCGGCGGCGGCCAGGCGGGTGGGTCGCGCAGGCGCATGGAGCAGTCGAGCGGCTGGTCGCGCAGGGCCAGCGCGGGCATGGCGCGGCCGCGGCCGCCGGTCGTGGGTCGCGCCGTCTCTCCGAGCGGCCGAGCGTCCGCCCACCGAGCGCGTCCGTGAGGCACTGCCGCGCGCTGC